>AFRA01000067.1:0-66048 GCA_000223055.1 Claviceps fusiformis PRL 1980
ATATAAATAAATTAATATTAATAAAAAAGACTAATATTATATTTTTTTTTAAAAAAAAAATTAAAAAATAAATCTTAGCTTTATTATTATAAGTATTTATTTTATAGTTTTATTATAAAAAAATATATAATATTAGTATAATATTTTAATTAATTATAAATTAATTATTAAGTAATTAAAAACTAATAATAATTAAAAATTATTTACTTTTATTATACTTAGCTTTAATATATAAAAGTATTTTAATATAAACTACCTTAATTTCTAAATAATATATATTTTTAATATATACTTTAAAGTTAAAGGTATTAAAGTAAAATATCTTTTAATTTATTATTAATTAATTATTTAAAAAAAAACTTTATATATTAAGCTATATAATTTATTATTATAATATAAAATATAATAAAAAACCTTATTAAATAAAATAATTATTATATTACTTTATATTTAAAAATTAATTTAATAATAAAAAATTAATTAATAATTAATTAATACTTACTTATATTTTAAATAACTTAAAATTATTTTATTACTTTTTTTTATTATTAAATATAAGCTAGCTTTAATAATACTTTAAATATAAAATAAACTTCTTAAAAGTATTACTTTTAATATAAAATATAATAAATTATTAATTAATTATTTAATAATTTTAATTTAGAATTTTTAATAGTTTTTAAGAATAAAAATAAAAGGTAAAGAAAGAGTACTATAGCATATAAGGTATAATAGCAAGCTTACCTAAGAGTTAGTTACGTGCGCGCGCAATTAGAGTGGAGCAACTCTCAGGTGAGCTAGTTAAACAACCCTTATGTTATCTACCCCCTCGAGAGAAAATGGGGGAGCACGGGTATGGCAGGATAATATGGCAGGCGCGGGCAGTTGCAGGAAGGTGCGGTAGTGGTGCAAGTACAGGCAAGAACGATGGGGAGGGCAGGCGGAGAGGCCCAGGCGGAGAGGCCCAGGCGGAGAGGCCCAGGCGGCAGACAGCAAGCAGCACATGAGATCAATACCAGATCAGATCAATATTGCACCATTGCACCCAGGAAGTCGGGTCGACGCCCTTCGGTGCAACCGAGTCCGGAAACCCTTTGTGCGCACAGTGTTTGGTGTCGGAAGCCAGTCAAGTCAGTCGCTCCTGCCTGCGTTCATTGTTTTGAGCATCCTACTTTGATCCGGCAAATAGGGGACAATCTGAAGCAGAAAGAGCCAGGCCGCCCGCTTTTATTTATTATGTTGTAGGTTGACACGCCAACGGGGCGGCCGCCGGTTGCCAAGTGCCTTGGCACCTCCCTCCCAGGCTCCTCCCACCAGTATGTGTCTGTCTCGTCTCGTCTTGTCTTCTTCGTACAACATGTGCAAGGACGGGTTAACTTATAAGCTATCATACCGTACCGACGACGATGACCTTTGCCGCTCTTCCACCGCCGAGTCAACACGTCAACACGTCAACCCGCCAACCCGTCCCGTCCTGTCCGCACAAACCAGACACAAGAAACCCCCTCAGCCAGAAATGCAGCAATTGACGTGGTCTTGGCCAACTGCAAAGCGATGCGCGCGACTACTTACCTTGGTACCTACCTAGGTACAGAAGGCAGTCATTGCCCACCAGTGGATGGAGCAAATATTTATCAAATCACGCTCGAGGACAAAAGAACTCGACCAGTGCCTCACATTAGCTGATGGCTGGTTGAACTAGAACCTCCGCTGCATACCTCGCTGCATGCACACCATCGCTTTACTCTTCTCCCAGGACGGACATCCGATGGACGAAATGAGGCCTGCCGCCTGGGCACAAGTTTCCCTATCAAGCAAGCACCGAGGCAGACTCCCGGGACCTGTATGCAGGCAGGCATCTTTGTCGGCTCCTTGTCCGTGGTGTGTGTGGTAATCATCAAGACACCGAGTCCGCAACTTGTTCATCTTCACAGCCAGGGGTCTTCATCCCGGAACTCGGCTCAAACGGCGAGCCCGATGACCTTTTATTTTCTTTGTTCTCTTCGTTCTCCCCACCGCAGCACGTCAGATTGGCTAGGCAGAAGCAGGGACATTGTTAGAGGCTGCCACCTTGCCGAATTTGGCGGCGAGATTTCAACGCCTTGCTCTTCCCAAGCAAGGCTCACTTGAGCCTGTCCAAGGTCAGGACTTGACTCGATCGATTGCTGCCTTTTTCGGTTCGGACCAGATGTACTTGATCTCACACCCCACGATGCAAGCTCGTTTTCTGACCCACCCGTGATATGTCCCCATACATAAACGAAGATTCAACAAACAACTAGGGCAATAAAAAGACGCAAGAGAAAAAAGAGGGGGTGGGAAGGAACAGTGACTGCACACATGGGGACGCAAGTCGAACGCCTGTCTCGTCTGCTCAACAAGAATTGCCTTGACTGGATTGCCCCAACGCAGTGGTTCGACCACCAAGTCATCAGCCAAAGCAAAGCAAAAAAGCACAGGCCCTGCTCCTCCAGCGGATTTTGACGACATGGTCCTCCTCATTAAAGGATGCGGTGTGAGAGCTGCTTGTTGGAAAGGGCTGACTGCGAGACTCAGGCTGGCTTGAAAATCATCATCTTGGGACTTTTTGCTTTGCGACATGGTCTTTTCGTTTAGCAGACCATTCAATAGTCAATGTCCGCTAGACGAGAACAGGGTTTGTCGGCAGGCTCAGCCCGGTTCGCGGTTGTTGGAACCGC
Source organism: Claviceps fusiformis PRL 1980 (assembly GCA_000223055.1). NCBI lineage: Eukaryota > Fungi > Ascomycota > Sordariomycetes > Hypocreales > Clavicipitaceae > Claviceps > Claviceps fusiformis. Next base: position 2,700 of record AFRA01000067.1, read on the forward strand.
GCAAGTCCGTCACAAGCCATGGGCCCTGGCCTCCCTCGGCTATCAGAAGCTCTTTTGTGTTCCATGTAGAGCACGGAGAGGCTGGCTATGCAATCGGGACTGGCCTTCTTCCTTCCCTCCCTCTCTCCCAATCAAATAGCAATCTTCTATTCTGAACAAGTCATTTTCGACATCTAATGCTGCAGCCAATGCTGCATTGAACATGCGGTGAGCATGGTGCCTCTAGTCATGCGTCGCAAACGCGGAAGAAAACCCACTGATTACCTAGTAGGCAACAGTGGTCATCTCCTCGAAGGGACCATCTGTCTTTGTGTGTGTCTGTGGGTATGGGTGTGGGTGGGTGTGCACTGGATGACATGACATTCGATCGGTATTGACGGGACCAGAGTTTGGACACTAATAAAAGTGAACTGTCCTCAGCGTGGAACAAGTACAAGTCGTCATTTAAGAGTTGAGCTAGCCTTGTTGGCAGTGGTACACTGTGTACATCGGCCAAAATGTCTGGGCTGGGCCGTTCTGTCCTCAGGATATTGGCTGACGCCTCACTTGACCTGAGCCTCGGAATACTGCATCTGGGTCAGACGGACAAAAGGGAAACGTGAAGGGTTCCAACATGCCAGCCGAGCTCAGGGTGTTGTGTGTTGTCTTGGCCGTCCCGTCCTGGCACCTCGTTGGTTGTGCAACTCGATACAATGCAAGACACTCGGCTCGGATTTGTTGTCGACGATGTGCAGATTTATTCAATGCTACGACATGGGTTTTCGACAGTGAAGGTGTAAGGGATTTGCGTACAAACACGGAGCGTGTGCGACGAGCCGATGGATGTAGAGAAGGTAATGTCTATAAAAAACGTCCCTGTCCACGCTTGCACTCGCCAAACTTGCCCCAGGAACCGGCCTCGCAAGACGGGCGAAACGGAGTACAAGTCCGCGGCGAGCACAGATGAGGGAATTTGGAAATCTACAACCAGATGTCTGGCAGAGCTGTCACGGGGTCATTCTGTAGCAGGCCTGCCTGGTTCTCGTCAATGTTCCCTTGTCCATGTTGGCTCCTCCCATGCTCATGGGAGGCCCCACGTTCTAAAATGAACAAAGGCACGCAGAGCATGCTCACTGCTCGGTGCTCACTGCTCACTGCTTACTTGGCGACTCGTGAGCAAAGTCGCAGGCAGAACAGACCAGGGCTATGATTGACATTGTCATTCAAACGAATCGCAACATGGAAACTTCTCTTGGCAGCAGTCCATGCTGCGTAATTTCTCGCGCGCCAACACAACCCCCACACTGCACTGTGACGAAGCATACATATGTACGTCCAAGTACATATTAGGCATGTACATACCTAGTGTGTACGTAGCGTCAAGCACGTTTTTGCGGTATACATGACGCTTTACCGGCCTCGTCCAGGGGACGAGACAATGCACTGTCTGAGCACCCGGGGTGCGTTTGACATGCTTGCAGCATGACAAAGTGCCAGTCACTCCTCGTGTATGCTCCGTGCAATGATGGAGACATTGTGCCAAGAGAACAAACACACACACTCGAAGGTGCTACCAAGGCGGTGCCCAGTGGCTCTAACAAGTTGGAACTTTTTGGAGGCCTCATCGTGGGCATATGTTGCGTCATCGACGTGATTGTTACATGCCAATCTACGAATCAAGTGAGGAGCTGTTGGAGTCTTTGCCGGAGCGGCATGATTTGCGGGGGGTATTGTCTTGATATCTTTTTTTTTGTTGCTTGACTTGACACTGTACTGTGTTGACGTTTGTTTTTTTTAAATATATTTATCTATATACAACGAGAGGGTGGGAGAAAGAGCAAGGTAACATTTCAAAGACTCAAGAATAATCACAAATATGAAGAAAAAGAACAAATCTAGAAAATGGATTTTAACCGCCCTCGCAAACCCGCAAACGATGGCCTGAAGTTTGAGCCAAACAATTTTCCCGCTTGTGCTCTCTCACCTGCAACATTCCATTTCTGAACAAACACTGCTGCAGCAGAGTACTTGGCAAGCAGACAGATTGATCTGGCCTTCTCGGATAGTGGCAGTTTTGCCGTCAGTTGATGCTCTTTCCACGTGCGAGGCCGCGACCGGAGGAAGAGCTTCCGGCTGGATTGTGGCGGAGTGAATCCCGTATGCATGTAGGCATTCCATGATGATCTTTGCCGTTTCGGCAAAGTCCCTGACGGTTCTGTCATTCACCACAATGTGGGCTGTTGCGATAGACTTTTGCTGATTGAGGCGCCAGATGTGAAGTTCATGTACGGATTGAACGCCGTTGATCTGGTAAATGTATATTGTGCATATACCGGTCAGTCTCATCATTGTACACGGGGCAACCCCATGCAGTCTCAGGGGGGAAACAAGGTTGTTGCTGTTGGTGAAAAGGTCGAATAAACAAAGAAGACGAAAAAAAAAAAAAAAAAAAGTAACTGACCATTTCAATGTCGTGCTTGACGTGCTCCACGTTGATTCCAGCGGGGGCAACTTGCATGAGGATGCTCCCGCTCCTCTTGGTCAAAGGCAGGGCGGTGAGGAAAATCATAATGGCGATGCAGATTCCAATGACTGGGTCGGCGTAGTAGCGCATTGGACTGTCTGTCAGCCAAATGATGAGCGCGGCGATGATGACACCAACGTTGTTGATGGCGTCGCCGACGACGTGTACGAAGACGCCCAAGAGACCGAGGTCTTTTCCGGGGTTGGACGGCGTTGCGACTGCGTGCTTGTGGCCATCGTGACGGATGGTTGCCTTGAAGGGAGTATGTGAGCGGAAGTATTGGGGGCAAAAAGATACAAAAAAGAATAAAAGAAAAGAAAAGAAAAGAAAAGAAAAGAAAAGAAAACAGGACCACTAACGGAGAGTGTTGTGCGCAACGTACAAAATTCTTTGATGCTTCTACGTGGCCTCGGTTGACATCCGGAAGCGGAAGCATTTCCTCGTCACCACGGCGAATGCCTCCATGATGGATATGTTCTCCATGAGAATCCGTCTGGCAATGTGAACCGCCGTGGGTGTTTCCGGAGTCATGATGGTGCTCTTGACGGCTGGTCAGCATGGCTTCTGGTCTTTCCTGCAGCGAGTCGTCAATATGGCTTCGGACTTACCATGCAAGAATGACATGACGAGCAAGTTGAGAGCCAGCCCAACGCAGCCGACGATGAACACAATCTTGGGCTGATCAACGTCTGTCCCCTCGTTAAAAATCCATGGCATACATTTCCAATGATAACCTGTTCGAAGAGCACTCACGAGGATGATCAGTAACCCTCTCTATGGCCTGTACAAGTATGCTAATGCCAAGGGCGAGAAGAAATACGCCGTTAAAGAATGCTCCGAGGAGGGTAGCTCTTTGCCACCCAAAGGTGTATTGCCGAGGCGGCGGTTCCGATCTCTCTGACATCTACCAGCCTCGTGGGTTAATGGTCATGATCCTATTTGTGCAGCTTGACTAGAGAAGAAAAAAAAAAAAAAAAAAAGGTACACAAACCATAAGGGCTACCAACGCCACCGCGAAACCCACCACATCACTGAGCTATAAAAGTGGTTCAGTTGATGTTATATCTCTAAAAAAAAAACACGGAGAAAGATTCCTTTGCTGGGAGGTATCAAATTACATAGTGAAATGCATCGGCGACGAGAGCAAGAGAATGCGTGTATAATCCGGCTACGCGCGTCGAATGCGTTAGCTATCGACTTGCTTTATGGACCTATACAGGTAGCTAGGAGCTCCTGAGCAAAATATGTTCAAAACAAACGAGGACTTGGTACTCACCTATGAGTTCTGAAACGAAAAATGTGGTTGATATACAAATGGTCGCAATCAGGCGTTGTTTTCGAGTGATTTGGATGATGGCCATGTTGTATAAAGAATGGACTCCTCAATCTACGCAGAAGGCGAAAGCGTGAAGAGGGAGCAAACAAACTAGCATCAGCGCCTGTTATGTTGAGGGAAAAACAAAATCAAAAACAAAAAACAAAAAAAACAGGAAAGGCCAAAGTAATATCATGTTACAACTAGCTACAAGACGAATACATGCTCGTGATGACATATTTTTGTTTTCTAAAATTCGAGAGACTAGGGCCTTTTCCAGAGTCGAGTGTCGACATTCCAAAGCCCTCAGATTAGGATCGATTAGTGCAAGAGCATCCTAATCAAAGTGACACCACATAGCAAGACGAGGCGGAAATCGAAACGGACGCAGCAAGTATGATTCGAGCCATCCTTTTGCGTGTCAATGGGGACGTGTTGGAGCGGGATCTGTCTCTTGTAGTCGGGACGCTGCGCTGTTTGGCCGCCGTGAGGTTTCCGAAATGGCAAAAGGTCAGGGGACAGAATCGCGTCGGAAATAAAGAACAGTTTTTCTTTTGGGTGCGGTTTACAACAGACTTCACCATAGCTTGTAGGATACTTGGCTCTGCTGCAAAGGACCTGCGGTATTTTGAAAGCACTGAGGCGACCTGATGATGTATATATGTATGTACCATCTGGAGGGGTCGTGATCAAGCATGATTTTGCTCACATCACGTTGAGCTAGAATTCGTAGAGAGCAAGGAGAAAAAAAAATCTACACCCTATCCCGGGTGACATAAGCACAATGTGCTGCAATCGCAATACTCAATTACGATTTGGTAATTGCAGATCGGGACGAGTTGGCTTCGGGAACTCGTCCATGACGGCATGGTATGTGCAATGCAAAGGAATAGTTTCGGGTTGTCTTGGAAGAGTCGGCGGTTTGAGGAGAGGTGTCACAGGCCCGAGACCACAGATCATTGGATATTCTATTTGGCACGTCATGCAGAAGGGTCGAATGTCGAGTGTCGAGTGTCGAATGTCGAATGTCGAAGTCGAACGTGGTGTCGAAAACAGTCGAGTGTTGCATGGGGATTTCATCGATGCACCAGCCAGCCAGCCAGCCAGCCAGCCAGCCAGTCGCGTCGATTTCGGCAAGCGGTCAATGTGTGGCGCAGGCGGGGAGGTTGCACCGGGTCGTTCTTGCCGCAGTCAAAGGTCAGTTGACGCGTAGGCCGCTTTGCCATTTCCGCCCTGCATGTGGTCCCCAGGTCTGGTGACTTTTCATGTCTGGTCTGCCCGACTCTGGTCTGGTCTGGTCTGGTCTGGTCTCATCTCGTCTCGTCTCGTCTCGTCTGGTCTTGTTGGTCTGATCCGTCAACGGTTTCCGCCAGCTTGAGCCAGCCCGAGTCTGGAATCCTGCATTGGACATCCTGCACAGCTTGGAATCCAGGCATCCTGGAGCACTGGAACTCTGGAGCCTTGGAAATCCTCCCTGAAAGCCTTTCCCTGGCAGTTGGAACCCTGGAAATCTTGGAAATCAATCCCGGAATCCTGGAATCCCGGATATCCTGGACGCTCGCCGTCTCCCGCCCTTCCCCGCCCTGCCTCCCGTCGCCGTCATTGCTGCTGCGAGTCTGCGACGCCCCTGGTCTGGCCTGCACGAGCTGTCATGTACGACTCAGCCCTGACGCTGACGCATCGTACCCAACCGCATGCTGACATGAGAACCAAATCCCTCAATGTCTCGATATGCTGGCCACAACCCCCACGGCCCGCGCAGGGGGCCGCGATGGTCCCACCTTCCCCAAGCTACCTCTACCTCTAGCTCTGTGACCTTTGATCGTGCCTCGACCAAGTCGCCGACTTCACTTGGCAGCTCGTCCACTCACTCAACCATTCGACAGGACAGGCGCCGCCGCTCTGAGCGATGCTGCACCATTTCCGTCAGTGATGGATTCTCCAAGCACGAGACTCTGCTCAACCTCGATCACTTCGTCGGTCACGTCGTGTCAGGCATGCTCATGGCTCTTGTCCCGGTTCGAGGTGATGCCAAAAGTGCCGCGGCTGCCTGCCATGGGAGTCTGAAGATACAAGCCGTCGAGCATCTGGATCATCCAAGAGCGGCTTCGAGCTCCGTGACTGAAACCGAACATGACCAGGACCACGATCTTGGCCACAGGTTCATCTTTGTCGTCAAGGATATGACCAAGGAAATGAAGGCTCGGCATCCGGATGTGGAGGTGCATATTGCGAGACACATTGCCGATGCCTTTGGTCTGAAGAATGGCTCTCAGGTTTTTGTACGGCCAGTACGTTCATGAAACGCCCCTTTCAGCTCCCCTCTTCTCTCAGTGGGCAAGAAATGGTGTGGCATGTTCTTGATTGACAAAAATTCCAAATCAGGTTGACAAGGCTCACCCCGCCATTGAGGCAACGCACGTGGAAATCACCTTCAAGGACCAGTATCTTTCCAGAGCTGACATGTGGCGGTTGGTCGTCGAAGAATTGACACAGAGAACCGTGTACAAAGGCCAATTGATATTCTACTTGAGTACAATCAAAGCCCAGGTCACTGCCGTCTATGTCAATGGAAAGACTGTCCATTCGGCCTTCTTCGCCAAGAACACTCGACCCATCTTCCGCAGCGAATCGGCCAGGTATGTTCTCTTTATTCAGATGGCGCGGGAAATGTGGGATTTTGACCCCGAGGCTTCGGGCGAAATCATGTTCAATAAGGTCGTCAATGGCTTTTTACCTGCCTTGTTTAAACGATGGGCGGTGCTCAAGGTGAAACACCTTGTCAGTATCGTCTTGTTCGCCCGTGTAGAGTATGATACTGGCATAAGCGAAGACCTTGCCAACACCTTCGCCCTGAACGAATACTACACCGGGCTGCAGCCTTCGGGAAATCGCCGTCCCTACAAGGACTTCTATCGCGTGGTCGTGAGCGACATGGCAAGCGGTGAATGGACCACTATTCTGTACCAGCTAAAGAAAGAGTTCAACTACTTCCGCCGAGATATCAGCTCACATCATCAAACCGCGAATGCTTTTTGCCATGCGGATTCTGAAGATGGGAACGGAAACGACGGAGTGTTACCAATCAAGGCCGAATCGTCCCTGTCGATTCATGGAAACGTCTTGGAGGCTATCAACATGGCAGCATCGCAATTTTCTCATGACCATGTAGACCGAGATCTTACACGAACGGGAATTTCCATCGCTGTCATAACCCCCGGCCCCGGAATTTTCGAGGTGGACTATGAGACATTGCGGCGAACAACGGACAATCTCGTCGGCAATGGCATCGGCATCGATCTGATATGTATGGGCGGCATGCCCTTACATTCCGCACCACTCTTCAAGTACCGTAATCCTCGGTATTCCGATGACGGTCGTGGTGGTGGTCAGGCCACCACTCTGTCCAGATCCTTCCACAGTCGGGACAGTACACCGAACCAGCGCACCCCAGTCGTTGGAAGCTTTCAGTCCTTATCTGGATCCTTCTCTCCATTCAAGACATGTAATCTACCCGGTCGGGTCCAGACGCCTGCGTCGACGGGAGCCAGCGAGATGTATTGCTATGCTTTGCCGCAGTGGCTGCATATCTCCTATTGGACTGGAGAATCCGAGGAGTCGCTGTCATATGCAGGCATCGCGCTCGCTATATCAAACAAGGTTGATCGGGAAGATGAGGATTGGTTCAAGGTAAGATGTCGGATGTATGATTTGCAAATGCGCAGTATCTTGGACTCGAATGAGATTGAGATTGCCCCGTTGCAGACCGACCCCAACTATTCAGTTCATAGTAGCCAATCGACGACTGCTGTCATCAAGCGACGAGTGTCTCGACTTGGTGAAACAGTCTATGTTCCCCAAAAGCGTGCCCCCAAAGCATTGTTCGATTATGTATACGGTTACCGAAAATTTTCACCGGAAAAGCTCGCTCGTACAGGCGGCAAGTTGCTCTGGAAGCAATTGCAAGAATACGACAACGCAAAGGCTAAATCTGCCCAAGCTCGCCGTCCCCAACACCCCCGTCGTTCGTCGAGGAACACGGTGAAACTTGAAGATGCGACTCGAAAACAGCAGGTGGACGACGGATTCGCACTGGGAACATCTCTTCCCGAAAGAACAGCTGCTGCGCACTCGCAGTCCTCTAGGAAACTCTCATTGAACACAGTGGAAATTGAAAAACCCGAGCTGTCAGCGCCAACAACGACGCCGACGCCGACACCGACACCCGCTGCCAAACCCGCGCCCAGTCCTGCGCGCGCAACCGAGACAGCCCAAACGGAGCCCAGATCGAAAAAAGCGCCTGTGATGAAAATGCCCAAGTTCATGCGGCAAATCAGCCTTGGACAGCGTGGCTTCGGAGTAGCAGCACCAAAGATAGCCACGGCTGAGGTCAGGGTTGAGACCGTTAGTGCGGCTGCTGTGCCGTCGTCAACAAATTTGAGATCGCCTTCTAAACCCTATACATTGTCGGGCTCTAGACCTTCTACTCCGCAGACAATCACGAGTCGCTCCTCCTCAATATCAACTGTGCCAAGGCCAAGGTCAAGGACAATTGAGAGTAGATTCGACGGAACGTCCGCGACACCGTGTATTCCAATATCGAGAAATAATCTTCATGTGCCAAGCACAGCAGCAAGCCAAACGAATACAAAGTCATCATCCATCTTGGCTCGTCACCGCGAAGCTCGTAGCGAGGGGCGCTTGGAGGACAAGGACCTCCGCTTCTCCAATGCATTGCGTCAAGAAGATGCTCAAAAAGTATATACGAGCAAGCTGAGAGCTGGCTTTGTTCCAGAGCTACCGTCCACTCTTTCTGCGACTACAGCTACAACTCCATGGCTGACGATTTTGAACCCTTCTCGTCCAGAAACCTACAGGATTGACGACACCATACTCTATAGTCGGTGGCAGCACGTCTTCCCCAGCACGTCCGATATGAAGGTGCAAAGATGGAAGACGCTCTGCTGTCCTGCGGCTGTGCCACTAACGACAGAGTACTTCCCGTCCAAGGCCCAATTCGACAACGAGTACCAGAGACATCCTTACAATGTGGATCAGAACGTGGATGACGATGTATTGGATGAAGCCAGACCGCGCAAAGAATTCATGAAGGAGCTCATGAGCATGCGATTTTCGCAAGGATTCCAGGTCGTTGTTGGACCATTGGTGGCTCGAGCGTTTGGCCAGAAGATTATGAAAATTGCGGACATATTTTCTCGTGACCAGCCCCTTGAAGATGGGACTAGTGTCTTCATGTCTGTTGGGAACACGATTCATGAGCTCTCTTGTCTCAACGGTACCGAAGTCCAAGTCAACATCTATATGCGGAAGCCTATTGAGCCAACTTTAGAGTCCCGCAACCTGCCCTCAACTTATAGGCCAGCCATTCGAACGGTTCTGGATTCCGAATACGAGACCCGCTCAGTAGATATACTGAACCCCAAGCCAGACAGAAACTGGAATACAATCGATTCTTATCTGGCCGGTCACTATGACGAGACGGTAGATAGCTTGAGGTTCTGGCGCGCCCGATTTGTTCTCATACCGCTTAGTCCACGTCATCCATCAATCCCTCGCATTTACACGGGCGACAATCCCGAAGAGCTCCGTATCGAAGGCATTAAAAAGCTCGCCCAGCTTTGGCAGCGCAATCAATATGTGCCGCCTGCAGAAAGCGCGTTTCAAGCAGCAATAAAACGTCGCAGCGTCATAGACATTGTGTATAAAACTGAGGACCCGTCCGTGGTGATCGCTGCCGAGCTTGAAACCTTGCCCATCTTGGAGAATTTGGAGGGCGGCCCTCGAAAGGGACAGCTTGTCACTAGGAAAGAGCGATTTCAAAGGACGAATATCAATCTGGCAGCCTTGGCAGATGCTATGCAGCAGCCCGTGGAGAATGGCGGGCTGCCGCTTCGAAACCGCCGGTGGCATCTCAGGCTATATACTGCTTCTTTTATTGGGTCTGACATGACGACTTGGCTGCTGGATAATTTCGAAGATCTCGACAGCCGAGAGGAGGCCGAAGAGCTTGGAAATATGCTCATGGTTCCCAGCGAAACCAGAGACAAGGAGAAGGAGAAGGGGAAGGATACGTCCAAGGTAAAGGAACGGGGGAAAGAATGGGAAAGAGAAAAAGAATCAGATAAGGAAAAGGACAAGGACGAAGACACGGACAAGTGTGTGGAGGGGGATCATGACAGAGATCAGGAAAAGGACGTGGACACGGAGAGAGAGAAGGAGAAAGACGGAACAGAGTCCAAGTCTGAAAAGGCAAGAGGCCTCTTTATTCATGTGCAAAAACGCCACAATTTTCGGGACGGGAACTACTTCTACCAGTTCGCGCCCGAATTCGCAAAGTCTCGGCCTGGTTGGTTTGGCGGAGGTGGACGGCGAGATGTGCCATCTCCTGCTCCGCCAATATCCGACGACAACTGCGCTTCACCGCGACTCGGTATGCCTCGGCCACTGGCCAAGGACATTGCGATTCCACCCAGCCCTTTTGGTCTACCCTCTGGATCAGGCGCGGCACTCAAGAATCAGCCACGGGTTATGCTTAGCAAAATGATCAGATACGACATCGACCCTCGTAAGCGATCACCACGTCCGGAGCACATAGACCTGCACTATGATCGTCTGCACAACCCGGATAACTGCTACCACATCCGCATAGGCTGGATGACTGCGACGTCTAAGCTAGTGGAAGATGCATTGGAAAGCTGGGATCGAGAAGCTAGTCAATATGGCCTGCGGCTGGTCGAGGTTCCCATCGATGAAGCATGTCGCATCACGGAAACCAATCCGTTCCGCAAACCGTACCTGGTTCGACTCTCTGTTCAACCTCCAGCTGAGCGACCCGAGACATACTATGATCCGAACTCCTTGGGTCCACAGGCCGGGCCAAGCAAAAACTTTTACCAGACAGCCATTCTCAAAAGCTTCGACTTTGTCCTGGACATGGAGGCTGCAACCAACTTCCCAGCCGACGTTGATGTACGCTACTCGTGGGGCAAGCCCAACTTCAAGTATACCCAATACATGCACCGGTCCGGCACCTTGCTTGCGCAGATTACCGACGAGGGTGATTTCCTACTTCTCGCAAACAGGCTCTACAACAAGACCTCTGGCATCGCTCGCGATAAAGAGCCTCGCGGCCAAATGGTCCCTTCCGAACCTCCCTCTGCCCTCTCCAGCACTGGCCAACCTGTTCCCTATCTTCCACCCTCGTATGCGCCTGTCCACGTCACCCCGAGTGGCTCTACCGTCGCCCCTGATGCTTCTCCCTCGATTCCATCGCCTCAAGTACGACCGGCGTTCTATCACTTCTCCCCCACCGTGCGCCCCGCCGATGCCCCTATGGCGGGATCTCAAGTCCCCTATTACGCCGCACGACCCGATCCGGACGCCATGAGGGCCGAATTCGAACAATTCTGCCTCAACGAAGCGGCTCTGACAGCATTCTACAAAGACGTCCTGGAAAGGGGCCACCAGCGACCCCATGGGACGCCCGCATCCACGGCAACCACCCTTTCCCTCGCGGGTCTGGATTCCGTTCCTGAATCGAGCATCCCCCCGCTCGGTCTCCCGCCCGGCGTGTTGGCTGACACTTCTTCGGCAGTCAGTGGCAATTCTGCTTCTACTGTGACAAGCATACGGATGAGCAATCCCATGGCATTCTTGAGAAGAGCAAGTGTCCAGTACGACGGAATGGGATCGGTGTCCAAGGGTAAATAAAAAAAATGGCACATGTCGACTATATATTTGGGTATTCACGTTATTCGACTGAGGCAGGACATACGAGGAAAAATGTGCTATATTTGTAGTGGAATCTGTAAAAAGAGTAAATATGTGATGAGAGATTACTCTCTTTCTATGTATATCATGCATCATGTGTGATGCCTCATGGAGGTAACAAATGAAAAGTCATAGATTGGTTCTCCTACTGTATGCAGAATTTTCCATTGTAGATTTCTACCTTTGATGTGCATGACCAACTGAGTTCTCAACTGGAACTGTAATCTGTTCTAACAGGCCAGGACGATTTCGGAGCCATCGCACCAGAGACTTCACTGTCACACTAATTCCAAGTAGGGTATATTGTATTGCCTCTGAAACTCAGTACATGTACATGACCAGCTCTTTGGTCGAATCTCTGTTGGCATTCGACAAGAGGCAAATTCGATTGTGAAACGCATGCATATCCCTTCGTCCATCCGTAAACGCCGTATAATGGTATGATTGCCAAGATATTGAAAACGCCCGAGAATAATCAAGTGGTAGCCTGGAGAGGCCTGAGGCCTATTGATGGGACACTATACCCTTTTGCCTATTCGGCCCGCCCCCTCTCGCCATTTTTTGACTTCCTATTTTGAAGATAAAGTCCACTATAACGTCGTTTTCCTGTATGCCGAGGCCGTTGAAGTGCTTTCTAACAGCTTTTGCTAGACAGTCCTTGCTTTGTCGCTGGACTTGCAGTTTTTGAATCATGGTTGGGGAGTATTGACCGATGCTTCCAGGACGCGAAAGCACAGTGTGATGGAACGTGCTGACGTAGGAGGCAGGGGCACTTAATTGATGCTCGCGGCGGTAGGAATGCAGAAATTCACGTTCGAAAGACGACCAGTTGATCTGTTCCAGGCGGACGATCCGTCATCATTAGTTTTACTCTCGGAGATTGGTGTTTATCCGGCTCAGCGATGTGGCAGCGCAAGGAGAAGAGGGAGAGGGAAAAAACAAATTCAACGAGGTGAATCTTACCGATGGCGCGTGAGACTCGGCAGCATTTCGCGACGGAGCTGATGTAGGCGCAATCGCTGATGATTCGCGAATCTGAGAAGCACTGTTCTGGCTAGCCCCCCGGCGCATCTTGGCGGGAGCGGGCTTGCCTTCATTGTTTTTCTCCTTGGAACCGGCGGCAGTGTCTGCCTTGTGATCGTCGCCAGCGGCCCGTGACTTTGAGGGCGCCATGGGCAAGAACTCGGAGCCGAAGCGAAGGAAGTCGACTATGAAGGGGGAGGTTGAAGAAATAAATCAAGGGATATGATACTGTATCGTAGTACTCCACAAGGCTTATGGTTGCAACTTTCGAATAGTAACTTGCGACGAGATCATGGATGCTAAGAAAAGTGAGGACGGCGCCGGCAGAAAGTGCGAGTTCTCCGAGTTCTGCGACAACGGATCGACTGATGGACCGGGAACTTTGGAGACAAGGGGAGTGGGGCGGGCGAGCGGGGCGGCGGGGAGCAACACTGACGCGCAGAATGCGCTAGAAATTTTATGATATTCCTATTATACTAAGTCTCTAGTAATTTACATACAAAAGAAAATAAGTAGTGAATGGTGCGCACAGCCGCAGCCCTCGCGTAGCGCGGGTTTATAATAATCTACGCATTAATTAGGCTCCACCTATGCGTTCTAGGCAACACACCCCCTAATTAAAGTATAACTAACTAAGAAAGGTAGCTTTAATTATATAAAGTAAAGCATATAGTAGTATTTATAAAGGTAAAGTTAAAGTAAGGTAATAAAGAAAAGTAATAAGCTAAGGTTATATAAAGACTATAAATATTATAATTTCCCTTTATTAACTATAAATTCCTTCTTTTCTTCCCTTTTTATAAGTACCTTTTTTATTATAGTTAGTTAGTCTAACTATTATTGCTACTACCGCTACTATTATGCCTTCTTTAAGGTTAAAGAAGGTTCTTTAGAAGGATGCCTAGTAAGCACTCCCTTTAGAGGTCTTCTTTAAAATTTCTTTTACTTTTAAGGCTTATAATACTAATAAGCCTTTTATACCTTCTTTATCCTCCCTACTGCCCCCTTTATCTCCCTTATTACCCCCTTTAAGTTTATAATACTTTAAGGGTAGCTAAAAGCCTCTTCTTTTATAAGTATATAAAGGTTATAAAGGCTTTACTTTAAGGACTCCTTTATAGTAAAGAAAGGAGTAGATAGTAAGTCTTAAAGACGCTTTACCTTTCTCTTAATAACTTTACTAACTTTATAAAGCTAGCATTACCTATATTTTATAGTACGCTATACCTTATACCCTACTTAAGGTATATAAGGGCTATTATTATAAGTAAGGGTAATAGTAGAAGATATTATAAGACTAGGTTTAGAAAGTCTTTAAAATACTTCTTATATAAGTTAGGTAATTATTATTATAATAACTTATACCTTATTATAGTTTTTATTACTAAATAAATGCTAGTAGTATAGGGTTATAACTAAAAAGTAAGCTTTCCTTTACTATATACCTTAATTCTACTATAAATACTAATGCTTTCTTTTCTCCTTAGCTATATAATTAGTGTTATTAAGTATTAAAGTTATAGCTAAAACTCCTTATAGAACTAGACTCTATATATAAGGGTATGCTCTATATTAGGGCTAATAATGCTGCTAAGGGCTTATTAGTAGTGGAAAGGGAAGTTAAGGTAGCTATAGTAATAGCTAGTATAAAGGAAGTTATTAAAAAATATATATAAAAGCGCTGTTAGAGTCTTATTTCTTTAGAGCTAATGTATACCTTATATTATACTTAATGCTTGCTTTTACTTTTATCTTTGCTTTTTACACTATTGCCTGCCTTAGGCAGATCTTATTTACTTTAGTAGCTCTTTTACTATTTAAGGGGAGGGCTTTTATATATTTATTAAGGCAATATACCTAATACCCCCCCTTTTTATATACCTATACTATAGCTATAACTTTATATATATAGTATATTTTTTAAGTTATCTAAATATAGTATTTAATTTTTTTAAATTTAGCACTTTTTAGCTCTTTTCTTAACTAGAAACTATATATATATCTATTAAGCTAAGCATTCCTTTAAAGTATTTAAATTACTACTAATTAAATGCCTTAGTAAATCTATTTATAGGTATCTTAGCAGTAAGAAAATATTTAACCTTAAAGCTTCTATACTTATATTCTTACTTTAACTATATATTATATATATTAATATAGCGTAAATAAGTTATAAGTCTCTTACTCTTATTAAGAATAAAGCGAATTATTTATTAGTTATTATAGTAAATTACCTAGTCCTTATATATATTAAATTAAATATCTTTAAAGAGGTGCTATAGACTAATGGTTTTATATGTAATTTATAATAAAAAGAATAGTTCTACCTCTATTATTAAGGTTATAACTATTAATTAATATATTACTTTTTAGATTATAGGTTCTTTAAAAAGCATAATAAAATATCCCTATAATAAGCATTATATACTTACATTATTAGCAAAGAAAGTATTGCTTATTATTTAAATTACTTACATTTCTCTTATATAACTAAACTTAAGGGTAAGGTGTTTTATAAGGGCTAAATATTTAATTACTTAGTCTACTGCCCTAATATACTCTAGTCTTAGGTTTGTAAGGAATTATAATAATTTTACTATAGTATATATAATATTAAGCCTTATTATAATTACTATATAGAGAATTAACTCTATTTTTTCCTAGTACGCTCTTATAGTCTACTTATTAGCTTCTCCCTTATGCTTTTAGTACTTTATAGCTAGGATTAGGATAGTAGGGAAGGATTTATTGCTTACTTAACTAAATTTTTCTCTAATTTTACTAATATATACTTTATAGCTTAGGTAAATCCTTTGTTTTTCTTTATTATAAAGTACCTAAATACCTAGGAAAAAACGCACGTTGCCTTTATTCTCTAGTTTATATACACTCTTAAGTCCTTAAATTAGCTTTTCTGCCTTAGTTAATTATTCCTTATAGAAAGCTATAATAATATTATTTATAAAGAATATTATAAATATATTACACTTTTTTATATAAAATAAATAAGGCTTCTCTAGGTATACTTTAAGCCCTAGTTCTTTAAGCTTTATACTTAGCTCCTTAAACTATAATTATAGTAAGTCTTATAGTCTATATAACACTTTAAGTAATTCTATACATTTATTTGCTATCTTAAAACCTTTAAGTAGCTTATATATTACTAGTATTAAATTTACGCTTTACTTTATATATAAGAATGCGTTTTTTACGTTAAATTATCTTATTTTAAGATTAAACCTAGCTATTAGAGCTATAAATATTCTAAAACTATACATAGTAAGTGTTATAGTATAGGTTTGTTTAATTGTAGCCTTTTCTTATAGGTCTCCTCTTATATAAATCTAGGCTTTATATCTCTCTAGAGTTCCCTTCTTATTAAATTTATATATAAAAACCTACTTTAATAGTATTAGCCTTAATTATGCTTATAATTATTTAATTTGCTTCTATATGCCTCTTTCCTTAAGTTTTATAATCTCTTCTTTTATTACTTTAATCTATTGCTTTTATATTAAGTAATTTATAGCTTTATAATAATTTTTTAAAGGCTTTATAAGATTTAACTAATAAATAGTCTTTAATTGTATTTTTCCTTTAAGGTAAGCTTTACTTTTATTATTATACTAAGCGTTAATTATAGTAAACACAGTCTTTATACTCTAGTTATTATAGTCTTTATCCTTAAGCTAATTAGGCTATAGACTTAATATTAATTTCTATAAGTAATTAATAAGGTAATAGTTAGGTTTTCTTTTATATAAGATATTTTAATTTTAAATGCATCCCTTGCTTTCTAGCTTCTAAAGTTAAGCGCTTTAGTGCGTTGCTAGTTATGCTTAAAAGCTCTCTCTTTCCTAAGTTTACTAGGGTAATAGCGTGTCTTATAAGTCTTAAAGGGTAGCTAGTCCTTGCTAACTCTATAATGCATTTATTTAATGCATTAAGTGCTTTAAGTTATAATAATAAGCTTTTATTTTATTTAATATTTAAGTGGTTATTTTACCTTTAATAGTAAGTTTATTTTTATTACCTTAATTCTATATATATTATTTTAAAACTATAGGATTATCTAGGTTTTATTAACCCTTATTAATTAAGCTTTATTAGCTTTTATAACTAAAGCTTATAGGAGCCTCTCCTTAGTATGCAGTCTGCTCTATAACTATATAATTAAGCGTTACCTAGGGAGTTTAAAGTCTAAAAATATATTTATAAGCTCCTAAGGGTGCTTTACTAGAAACCTCTATTATATTAGGCGCTTCTACCTTTAAGTTTAAACTCTTTAAGTGTATTTATTCTATCCCTAGTAATTGCTTTAGTAGTAATAGGAGGAGATTAACTTCTTTATTAAGTTTTATATTTATTTAAAGAGCTTAGAATTATACTTTTAGCTTAAAGACTAATTACACTTTAGTGCTTTTCTTTCTTAAATTATAAAAGACTTTTTTATTAAAGGTTATATTCCTTATTATTATTACCTTCCTTAGTAAGGGGATTTATATATAATAAATCCTTAAGGCTATATAGCCTATTAGATATTTAATATAGCCTTTAGGGCTTATCTTAAAATGCTATCTATTTCTATTAGCTTTACGCTCCCTTAACATTAGAAAAGCGTGGTATTTATATGTATATAAGCCGCTTTAATCTAGTCTTAGGTCTGCTATATGCGCTTTTATTAGCAAATATATATTATTATAGAACTAGCTTCTAAGGACTTTAATAGGCGTTTTCTACTCTAATTACTATATTAGACTTATATTATATAGAAAAGCTATAGCCTATATACTTTTTAACTATAAGTTTAGTAGAAGCTTTATACTATAAAGTATAGTAATAGACTTTATTATAATTATTTAATTTGCTCTTTCTATATTTCTATTTAGCTTATAAGTGTATAGTAGAGGGCACTCTAATTTTATGCCTTTAGATTATGCCTACGCTTAGAATGCTATATAGCTCTGCTTTAAAATCACTGCTTTTTTATTATTCTACCTATATTTTATAATTAAGAGTCTAAATTGCCTTAATACCTATTATTTAAAGTAAACTAATATATTAAAAACTATCTTAAGGGTTTTATTAGGAAGCGTATATACCTATATTATCTTACTATACTTATCTTTAAAGATAAGCAGCTACTTTATACTATTAAAGCTCTCTAGGTAATCTTAAAGATCCTAGTAAATACGCTAAAAAGGTCTAGAAGCCTGCCTTTCTAGTTATTTTTATAAGATTATACGTTTAGTATATATAAGCATATAGGTATTACAGTCTTTACGCTCTGTTCCTTAAATTTGCACACCCTTTATATATAAAGCAAGCTTACTTAAAGTGTTTTTACTTAAGTAGCTAGATTATAAATACTAAATCTCTTCTTTATTAATATATAGCAAACTTAAGTCTCTACTAGAATGCTAGCGCTGTAAGCTATATATATATATATTATATAATCTTATTATAGAAAATATAACTAAAGGGGAGTATAGAATTGTCTTTAAGGGAATTTTTAGATAGTTATAAAGAGGCTTATATTTAAGGAATATAATATTATACTTTTTAATAAGGTTAGTAAGCACTACACTTTGTTCTATAGGTCTAAAGCATAAAGTACTATTAAATCTACAATACTATACACCCTTCTTTATTAAATAACTCTCTAATATAATATTTATATAAAATCCCTTAATAACTGCTATATCTATTAATATAAGGTCTTCTATTAAAGCACTGTTTTTCCTATTTAAAATCTTTCTAAGTATATAAGTCCCTTTTCCACTAATTTAGAAGGATATTATTACTACTTTAAAATAGTTATTATTAGTAGGTTTAAACGTTTTAGGCTCTAGAAGGTTAACGCTATTAACTATATATATTACTTTACAGTTATTAAAAAGAGTGCTCTTTAATAGTGTATACTTCTTACGCTCTAGTGTTATAAAGACTGCCTTTAGTGGTTTATCTATACTAACTAAGTTAGGGTTAAGAATTATTACTAAGATTACTTTAGGGAAGCCTCCTTTATCTTTATATAAAGCCCTTTTAATCTATTTGTTTTTCTTAATATTAGCATAGAGGGTCTCCTAATAAGAGCTTTTATAGCTTTATTTAGTCTTATTAAGTTTATCTTTTATTAGCTTATAATAAAGGTTAGTTTCTTTCCTTATAATAGCTTAATATAGAATCTTACATTCTTTTAGCTTCTAAGCATGCCTTCTATATAATTTTCTATATAAATAGTTATAGCTCTTTATTCCCTTTTTAGCCTTACTCTTACTTTTATTATTAAAGCATACGCCTAGTGTAGTGTAAACTCCTTTTCTAGCTAATATCTTAAAGGTCTAAGTTACCTTATAGTATCTTATAAATTTATTAGTAATGCTTTATAGCGTTATCTCTTTAGGAAGAGAATTAGAGTATTTAATAAGTTTAATAAGCTTTGCTTTTACTTAAAAAGGCTTAAAGTATATTCTAACTACTTAAAGGAAATTATAAATTATATTTAGTCCTTAAACCTTATTAATATTATTCTATAAAGCTCTTTAATAGAGTGTATTCTATAATTTAATTTAGTAATTAGGTTATATATTTATGCGTTTAGCCTCCTAAAGGAGTGTAAGGTAGTGCGTTACTATCTCTACTTTTATAATTATATTTTTTAGTAAGAATTATACCTTAAGGTGCTTAATAATTCTTTTTAAAGGGATTTCTCCCTCTTTAAGGTTACTTTATAGAGAATTTAATATTATAAAGTATATATTTAGTTTAATAGAGCTTACTATTTAGAAATAAAGAGCTTAATCTTTCTTTTTTTACTCTTTATATTTATAAAAAGCAATCTCCTCTTTATATTTATAATACTAAAGAGCTTTATTTATTATAAATTTATAATTATTTATAAAATACTTTATAATAAATTAAATATATTTATCTTTAGTAATAGCTTTTAGCTTCTTAGAAAGGTTTAATTCTTTTTCTAAAAGTATAGGGTTTACTTTATTTTAAATTAATAACCCTTAAGCTACTCCTTTAAAAGCTTTAATTTAGTTATTTTAATGCTTTATAAATATAAGCTTCTTTATTAGCACTAGAATCTACAAACTTATAATAAAGGTTATCTTACTATTAAAAAGAGAATAAAAAGAGATTTAAATATATATATTTAATAATATAGGCACGCAGCGTTAGTTATAAGGAGTCTCTTTAACTTCCTCCTAGGCTTATAACTAATACGTAGAATGCGCTAGAAATTTTATAATATTCCTATTATACTAAGTCTCTAGTAATTTACATATAAAAGAAAATAAGTAGTGAATAGTGCGCACAGCCGCAGCCCTCGCGTAGCGCGGGTTTATGATAATCCGCGCATTGATTAGGCTCCACCTATGCGTTCCGGGCAACAAACACGCGTGGGCGGGAAGGAGCTGTCCAGTCCACTCGCGCAACACGGTCGAGCGTGATCCCCGCTTACTAATCAAGTGCAGACTCCAGAGTCCAGAGTGACGCAGTTGAGCATATTACGTGCATGTAGATAATAGGTAGGTACATATATAGGCCGGGATAACAGTCAAGTTTCAACGGCCCCGTGCTGCAAGAGGCGGCTGTTGGTCGCATTGTTGGTAAGATGCATTTGCTCTCATGCTCATCTATTAAATGCTAGCCCCACGGCTTGCCTGCTTTGCTTGCCTCCTGCTCCTGCCTCCTGCCTGCTGCCTGCTGCCTCCTGCCTCGCTCCTGCCTCCTGCGTGCCCCTCAAGCCGAGTCCACGTCTCCTGCAAGCTCTTCCCCACTCCATTCATCGTCGATTTCAAGAAGAGCACATAGAGAAAACACTGTTTAATCAGCTCTGTGAACCTTGGATTGGATCACTTCGTCGACCCTAGGCTTTAAAACGTTCTGAATTATTGGCAAAAACTTGCTTCTATTATCAGTCGCGAGTTTCCAAAATCTTTGGTTACTCCCTCATAGCTCCAGCCCGGTACGTTTTGCCTGGACGTGTACTTTTGAAATGACCCTTGTTTCATTCAAAAACTGGTTCGAGACGTCTCATTTCTCATGTGCAATTGCCCAGTAGACTTTCCTGAACTGCTTGCACATGGAAATATACTATTGACATCGTGAGGGCACATATTGATGCTTATCGGTCTCGTTTCTTTTTCTGTCAGCTACTTGTGAAATTACCCCTCGAACTTGCATTGATCGCCTTCATAACTTCGAATAGCAAGCCTGTATCCATGACGAGATCCTAACCTGCTAATTTTTCTTTCTTTACTTTACTTTTTTCTTTACAGGAGAAGAAGAGGGGAAAAAAACGTCGGTTTCATCCGCCTACATCAGCTGGCTCCTGGTTACGCCTGCCTGCAGTCAGTGGTCATGTAATGGAACTTGAACGACTGGCCTATCTGTGGCATTTTGGACTATGAAGTGATCATCTCATCCGGAAATGGTCACCTCTGAGGATTGCTCCCAACCGGTCAAAGTCGTCGACAGGTTTGGTGAACCATTCGATTGATTGCATGCACGTAGCTTTTCTTTTTTTTTTTTTTTTTTTTTCACCAAAAGCTAGTCATAGCAAGTATTCGGGGTGGCCTTGATATACATGCAGCCTTTCTATGGGCCTGACACATTTCAAGGTTATCACCTGCAAGTACCAGATCCCAAAATCCACCAACAAGAGGCCACAGTCTGACTGCAAATGCCTAACGCGACATCGCCTGTTATGGAATTAGAAGGGAAAGTCTCCGTTGGTCGTCTCAAAACAAACGACGGAACTCCTCGAAAGAAACGGCGGAGCAGAAAGGGTTTAGCCAAGCGCTTCGAATGCACGGCCGACGGGTGCGGAAAGAACTACTCCAGAGCTGAACATCTGTAAGCATCAAATATTGTTTATATACACGCACACGCACACACACATATATACCGTGTGGCAAAATTAGACTAACGTGTTTCAAGATATCGCCATCAACTAAATCATAGCTCAGATCATGTCTTTGTATGCGAATATGATGGATGTGCCCGCAATTTTGTTCGGGCAGACTTACTCAAGAGACACATGGATCGCCATGCCGCAAAGGAATTTCGAGCAGGAGTCAATTACCACATAGGTGGTCCAGAATTACAACTACCGATGCCCGAAGTCACTCCGTCGTCATCAGAATATCATGAGGCTTTAGTGGCCAGAGATCCTGTTCTAACCCAGGCTCAATCTTTGCCCGCTCAAGATGCTGCTCGGAGTTCTCATTCCCCTGTGGGCAACAAACCATCAAATACCAGCCAAGTCATTGCCACTTCTTCCGTTGTCGTGAATACACTGTCTGGGGATGCGGTGTCCAGACCAGCACAAACTCCGGGTCACATACACTTCACGCCATGTAAAAATACATCAACCACATCTCCGGACTCAGCGCATAGCCAATGCTATCGCGGCTCATTATCACATTACGAGTCTTCCCAACCAAAGGCCGATTTTACATCTTATCCTGAATCTGTCTCAGTGAATATACCGCAAACTCAATACACGTCGAGTCAGTCCGAAATTCCATCACATGTTCCACAGCATCCATATCCCCAATCCGAGCCACAACAGTTTCACCAAACGACACAAAATCAAGGCACCGATGTGCTTGGACTTGACCAGATAGCCAAGTCTAGCGTTGGAGCAGTTTTTGGTGACGAAGGAGGACCAAGCAAATCACCATATATTGGGTTGCCGGAGGATTTCATGGCATACCTGTTCAACTCCTTACCGGCTCATGGTGCTCTCGCTGAACACAGCGGGCTTCACGGCCCGAGCTCGAAGTAAGCACGCATCAGTTCCAACAGGCTCCTTTATTCTTGAATTTTGTCAATTGACTTATTGCATTTTCAGCTACGGAGAGTTGCAAGATATGCAGCACTTGATGCCGTCATTCATGACGAGTAGTACCGGAGTACTTGGTCACGGTTCTACGGCATCCCAGCGCATCATGTCGGTGACAAATCTGCTCGATGAGAATTCTCCCGATACCAACATATCAGAACAACGTAGTCACGAGATATTTGAATTCATCAGAGATCGCTTCTACGAGCAGGAGGTACCCCCAGCCGAACGCATCAGGATGAGCATAATCGGTGGAGACCGTTTCAATAACACCCACATGCTGAGCAGACATATGATGCAAGCTTATCTCGTTTCCTATTGGCAAAATTTCAGCGACCAGCTTCCCATTGTTCATCGGCCTAGTTTCTCACCGGACAAGACGCCAACCTTGCTGTTACTCGGGGTGATGACCATTGGCGCTGCTTGTTTAGATGGTACATACGGTCAGGATGTCATGAATGCTGGCGCAAAGGTAGCGATCTTCATTGCCAGGCACTTGCGTTGGGAGGTATTCATGGACACCAATTTTCGACCGCCATCCGAGTTATGGGTGTTCCAAACACTAATTCTTTTGGAAATTTATGAGAAATTGTTCTCCACGAGAGAGCTTCATGAAAGAGCGCATATTCACCATGCCACCACCATCACGCTTATGCGCCGCGGTCGTTCGCTGATAGGAAACTCATGGATGAAATCGCCATTACACCAGCAAGCAGCTCACGACGGGAACACGCAGTCTAGCAGACAGTCACTGGATGACTGGTGGAACCATTGGGTCTTGAACGAATCCACCAGACGGGCAGCATTTGCTGCTTTCATCATCGACTCGACCCATGCCACCATGTTTGGTCACTCTGCAGTGATGGCAACGCACGAATTGAGGCTTCCATTGCCGTGTGATGAATCACTCTGGCGAGCGAGAAGCAGTACTGACGTTGTCGAAGCTTATAGTCGCCTCAACTCTCTAGGCATCCGACCCATCTCGTTTCTCGAGGGACTCAAGCGGACATTGAGTCACCAGGAGGTTAAAACAACGTCGTTTGGGAGAACCGCCCTCATGGCTGGACTGATGAGTGTGACATATCATTTGAAACAAAGAGACCTGCACATCAACATTCTCGGTGGTGGAGTCATCGAAGCCTCGTGTGGGCGTGGCAAGTGGCGCGAGGCCTTGACGCAAGCGTATGACTGGTGGAAAAGTGATTTTGGTCGAGGAACTCGAGATGACGAGCTGTGCAACGACTCTTGTGCACAGGGAAGCGTTCGCGTCGGAGCTCACATCGCCTTTGATAGCCGCATCGTCCTCCATCACGTGGCCCACATGGCTATGGATACGAATTTTGTCGACTGTCAGATGTTTGCGAGAGCCGAGAGATTGTGTGGAAGGATAGTCAGGCCCTGGGAATTCCATAAGGCTCAGAAAAGGATCACAGAACAATGGGCACCGTCTGCCAAGGCTAGAAATGCCACCTTGTCTGCTTTCCGGCTGTTGAGCTCAGTCTTGTTGCCAGATGGATCCGCGACAACGAACGGAAGCGCCCCTTGGCCAAACGGCATATACAGTACTCGGCATGACATACTAATGAACAGGCCCTGGGTGCTCTACTTTGCGGCTCTCATAGTGTGGTGCTATGGCTACGCCCTGGAAGGTCCTTGTGGCAACAGAGAGGGAACAGGTTCTCTCGACCAGAATCAACAGCAGATGCAGGTCTACCTCTCGACGTATGCAAGCGTCAATGCTGCAGATGAGTTGCAATCTGTGCGGGGAATCAACAAGAATACGGCACTTTTGATGGTGTTGCATGATTCTTTTGATAACGCAAGATGGGACTTACTTCGCGAAGGCGCGCACTTGATGAGAAACTGTATCATTTTGAATGAAGGAGGGAACGTGCTATAGTGCTATGGTTTGTTTTTTATGAGAAAGAAAGATGACTACGGCCATCATAGGGGATCCAAACAGATACTCGGTATATTCTTGCACATTCATAGGGTGGAATTACGTAATGTGAGAAGCCTGCCATGCCGTGGAAGAAGTTGTATTGCGGAAGCCCAAACCCAAAGCCCCGAGAAACAAAAATCGGAGAAGAAGAGAAGACAGGAGAGGAGAAGAAAACCGCACTCCGATTGTTTGAGCCTGGTACACTATAACTTGGGCTCGGGATCAATATTTGCCTTGAGATGCTCACATGTACTGACAATCTCCCCGTCCCTCTTCCTCCTCATAACGCCCTTGAGGGTAGCTAATCGTTTTCCTACCTGCATTGCCTCCGTCTCAATAATAACCTCCTCTCCCTTGGGCACGGGACGAAAGTACGAGACGTTGAGATTTCGCGTGACGCCGAGGAACTGCCAGAAACCAGGCTTGCTGATGAGAAGGAGAGGTAGGGTAGTGCACATGTCAAAGAGGGTTGCCGTGGCGCCGCCGTGCAGATTCCCCATGCGATTGCAGTGATGGTCGAGACAGGTGAAGGTCAAGGATACGCGAGCTGGAGCGCCAGGGTCGGCGGATGTGACGTTGATGTGAGGAAGGAGGGTGGACATCCATTCCTGGGAACAGGAGTGGGGGAAGGGAGGGGTTAGTTTTGGAATATTTCATTGTGAGTTCTGTGTACTAGAATGGCGAGTCTTTTTTTTTGTGCTTGTCCAGAGGACAAGGTCCAGAGGACAAGACATTCATTGGCTGCAGGGCCGGGGGACCAATGTGAATGGACAATGGGATCATGGATGGCAAAACTCACTCCTGCTCTCCACTGCTCATCGTCCTTCTTGGTGAGCCATACTTGGATGCGCTCGATTGGGTCTTTGGGCCAGTCTGTGTACTTATTGTCGGTCATGGTGATTTATTGGTACTGTATGTGTGTAAAAGTGTATGTCTGTGTCGAATCTCGATGAAGAAGGAGGAGGGTGCAGCTTGGGGAAGATATGGGAGTCGGGAGTCGGGACGAGCCGGACAGGTTGCCGAAGCCCGATCCGGCAAACGGTGGGTGGGGGTTCTGGGAGCGGAGTGGAACATGAAGGCAGGAGCCCGTCACCCGTTCTTGCCGAGGCTGCTTCCTCCATCGAGATGATGAGACCTACTCCAGGTGTCTTGAATGTTCTCCCCAGCTTTTTCTTCATTCCTCCATTCCTCACAGCATTCGAGGTGTATTGCCCAACCACGACGATCCGAGCGGCGCCGTCCTTGAATTCTCTACATGAGAAATTCACGTCCGTGTCCTTCTGGGATTTGCAACGCCTGATACGCGCACTCCACGTGCCTCGCACCCTTGAATTCTTGGGGCGCGGCGAGGCGTTTTGGGGTCTCTTCGAGACCGCACCGTCGTCATGGAGTTCGTCACAGCGCTTCGAGGCACATTCGACGACAACAAGCCGTCGCTATTCGAGGTCCTCTCGGAGCAGCAGCTCAACAGTCTGTTGCCCCCTACGCTCCGATACCTGCTCACTATTGCCACTCAGAGACACCCGCGTTATCTCCTGCGCATCCTCAACTCGTTCGATGAGCTGTACGCGCTGTTCATGCTCGCCGTCGAGCGACACTATCTGCGTACCCGCGGCGCGTCGTTTACCGAGAACTTCTACGGCCTCAAGCGGGAAAAGGCCCTGAGAGGCGAGATACCCCGCGCGAGCGTCTCCGCTCCGCATCTCGTGCGCCAAGTCTTGAAGCTATCTGCGGCCGACGTGTGGAAGAATCTGGCTGTCCTGGTCGGTGTGCCCTATCTGAAGCGCAAGCTAGACGAAAGCTACCAGGTGAATGCGCCCCGAGCGCTGCTCGGGTCCTCGTATACTCGAATGCCCGAGAACCCAACGTTGAAGGACCGCTTCTTGCACTACTATCGATGGTTCCTGACCAATATATACCCCAGCCTTCACGCTGCCTACTACTTTGCCACATTGGCCTTTCATCTCGGCTACCTGTTTGACCGGACCAAGTATTACAATCCGCTCATGTGGCTGATTGGCACACGGCTCCGCCGCATGACGGGCGCCGATTACCAAGCCATCGAGGCCTTGTCGAAGCCAAAGCCCGAAAATCGACCGGGGCATCGATCGCTGTTCTCGCCAAGCGAATGGGGGTCCAGGGCCTTCTCCGGGCTGTCTCTTTTGTTGCCAACGAGCATATTTGCCCTCAAGTTCCTCGAGTGGTGGTACCAATCCGATTTCGCCAAGCAACTGTCGCGCAAAGCAGCTGAGAACATTGACCTGCCGCCGCCCATTGTCAGAGGGCCCATGAAGAAATCCTCAGTCGCTGCAATGGACAAGGAAGTCAAGACGGGCGCAGAAGCGGGCGAAGAAGAAGAAGAAGAAGAATGGACGGCTGACGATGCCCCGATTGCAATGCCGTCCATGCTACCCGTTTACGTGGTCCCGTTCCCGAAAGACACCTCACTTTGTCCGATATGCCGCGACGAAATTGTCACGCCGACAGCCTGCCAGACGGGGGTCGTGTATTGCTACGCGTGCATTCACAGGTGGATCGAGGGGATTCACGACAAGCAGGCGAGCTTTATGGAGACGAGGGGCGGCAAGTGGGAGAGTGGAGTTGGCCGGTGCGCGGTCACGGGGAAGCGTGTTCTTGGTGGAACAGAAGGCCTACGCCGAATTATGATATAAGATGCGGTGGGAGGTATCGACAAAATTCACAACCCCCATTGTGTAAAAATAGGAGCATGAGGCGGGAGGGGGTTGGTGGTCACTGGTGATTCGTGAATGCTGACAGGTCGCAGACAGCACAGGGCAGCGTACAAAGTAACAACATGCTCAAACGCAATCCAGTCGCGACTCGCCTGATGTCTCGGGTGACGGGTGAAGGGTCGCTCACGGAGCTATTGACGGAGTCACTTGTTTTTGACTTGAAAGTTGACGCCGGACTCACACTTGCCCTGCCGCGGCATGTAGTGTGCGCGCCTGGCCAACCACAACACACGCTCGGGTTCCACTTTTGCTGTTTCTGGAATGCACATTTTGTCTCACGAGTCGCGACATTGTTCTAAGCGGCGGCGGCGGCGGCGGCGGCGGCAAGAACGATGATAACGTTGACAAGCGGAAAAGAGCACAGCCAATTCGGCCGTTTACCAAGTCTTGCGTGATGATGAGATCTTCTGCAGGATCAACCGGTCACCGGTTGCCAACAATGGGTTGGTTAGCTGATCACCATATCCAGGAACTAGGACAAATGGAAGCCTGCTTCTCTTCTATTCAGACGAGGAAGTATCTCAGGCACTCTCTCTCTTACAAAACGGTTCCTCCTCAGATTGGAATGGAATTAGCTTGCCAGCCTCATGGCATCGATTCCTGGCAGTTTCAAACGGAATCGAGCCACCGCCAGCTACGCGAGCGACAAAGCAACAACTCGTCCAGGGACAGAAACACGCGATATGTCCACTTCTGAGACCCCAACGCCAAACATATTTCCTGCCACTGGACTAGTGATGAAGAATATGAAATTACACTGCCAATATATAAATCCTTCCGTATCTTTGACACGTCCTTTGTAAAGAAAAAAAAAAGGGGGTTTTCGTTTTCTTTTCATCTTACTAAACTAGATCTGTGTTTCTGTTTATTGGCAACCGTCTCGAGCTATTTCGTTCGTGCTTCCCGAACTCGACTTGCTACATCTCAACACTAAATTTCGCATCCATTTCTTGCACATCTCATCTTGACCCTCCTTTCCCTTTCAGGCCCGGTCACACCGTCGCAGAGTCCTCGCCGGCCCAATTTATTCTCCTGAACCATGGCGTACGCCTTGGCTACCTCGTACGCGGGGGAAGCTCTCCTTTCGGGCTTCAACTGGTTCGACGGCGCGGATCCGAACCATGGATTCGTGAGGTATCAGAGCCGGACGGATGCCGGGGCCAGGGGTTTGTACTCTGTTGATCAAACAACCGGTGTGGTGCGATTGGGCGTCGATAGCACAAATGTCTATCCCCTGGATGGGGGGCGGCCGAGTATCCGGCTGGAAAGTAAGGAGGCATATACGCATGGCCTTTTTATTGCGGATTTCTTGCACATGCCTCCGTCACAATGTGGTCTCTGGCCAGCGTGTACGTATTTTTTTTTTTTCTTCTTCTATTTCTCTGTTCTAGTTTCTCTGTTCTAGTTTCTCTGTTCTAGTTATTTTCTTCTACTTCTGCACATATCATCTCTACTCTTACACACATTCTTTACTCTTACACACCGTCTATCCCCGTCACATGTTCCCTTTTATTTCTGAATCTATTCCCCAAGACAAGCCGATGACAACAATCTAACTAACGCATAAAAAAAAGTCTGGTCATATGGACACAATTGGCCCTACGACGGCGAAATTGACATCATAGAAGGCGTCAACGACCAGTACAACAACCTCGTAACAGCGCACACCTCCACGGGATGCACCATTTCCGATACCCTCAAATCAAAGGCCTCCGGCATCTCTCACGCGTCCACCTGCGATGTCGGCAGCATGAACGTCGGATGCGGGTACGATGCGCCGGCCAACGATACGACCTCGTACGGAGACGCGTTCAACGCTGCCGGCGGGGGTGTCTACGCCATGGAGTGGGATGCAGAGTACATTAAGATTTGGCACTTTTCTAGAAATCAAATCCCCAGGGATATCAGTGCGAAGAAGCCGATGCCTGGGGAGTGGGGGTTGCCGCATGCGATATTCGGGGGGGAGAGCTGCGATGTGGACACTCATTTCAAGAATATGAATCTGGTTATCAACATTGTGTAGTTTTTTTTTTTTTTTCTTCGTCTTCAAACTTGTCGTGTTCCATATCAGTAGATGAATTATCTTCATTCACTAACCATGCCGCGTCACATCAGAACTTTTGTGGCGATTGGCCCAACGGCATCTGGGGCAAGACGGATGGCTGTGGAAAATACGCCCCTACGTGCAACGAGTTCGTAGCCAAGAACCCGCAAGCCTTTACCAATACGTACTGGGACGTCCACCATATTGACGCATACCAAAAGGAGGCAAAATATGGGGCCAAGGCAGTCATGTTGCCAACAAAGACCAACTCGTCTAGCACCGCCATCAACGACGGCAACACGACCACCACCAACAAGTACGACGCAAAATTTGCATCTCCTGCCGCAATGCCCCTCAAGGGAGTCGCCTCTCCCAAGGACCTCACTGGCGCGATGTCGGGTACCAAAAATCCCCTCCAGGTCGATGGAGCTACCCTCCTGGGCTGCTTCGGCTCGAGCAATCGCTTCCAGAGCTTCCGCAAGGTCGCGGATAGCAGGGACATGACGGTGGCACGGTGCGTGGAGCTCTGCAACGGGGCCATGTACGCAGGCGCCTACGACACGCAGTGCTTTTGTGCTGAGACGCTCGACGCGAACACGCGGGCCGTGGACGAGGAGGTTGGCGCGTGCAATCATCCTTGTCCGGGGAACGCTGCGCAGTCCTGCGGCGGTCTGGCGAGAAAAGTAGCTGCATCGGCCAATTTCACCGAGATCGCGGCGGCGGCAGGCCTATCGAACAAGATGGCTTCCGAGTTTGTGAAGGCGAACGGTGGTGCTGCTGCCGCTGCCGCTGCGTTACTCGCCGTAAACACCACCGCTCCGGTGATCAACGTCAACGTCACAGACACAGGCAGAAACGAGACGCGGAAGCGGGCCTTTCACTGGAGACGAAAAAGTCTGCTTGTGCGACGAGACGACAGGCCCAGGAACATGCTTCTCACTGTGTACGGCACCCTCGAGAAGGAGACGACGCAGCCGGTGCCTCCGCCGATGGCGCCGGGATCCACGCCCGCGTCTATGAAGGCGCAGAAGCAGAAGCAGGAGGAGAAGCACGGGGAGAAGCAGGTCACCCATTTGGTTGTGCCTGTAGCCCAAAGCGCCAAGTTTGTCGAACAGTGCGAGTGTGAGACGAGCGATGCACCACCACCACCACCATCATCACCATCAGGTGCTGAAACCCCCGAGACGATGCATGTATCAGCACCTCCGACAGAACCATCTGGGCAAGAGCCAGATTCGCCCGCCACCGAACCGTCTCGGCATGAGCCGGACCTGCCTGCGCCGCCGCCACCACCAGTCCAGAACAAGCTCGAAGCCACGCAGCCTGCATCGCCGCCTCCTCAAGACGCCCACATGCCTGTCGCGCCCCCCGCCCCCCAACCTCAAACCCCACACAATAACGCGTCTGCTCCGTCCGGACAAGAGAGACAGATCCCGCATCCGATGCCGCCGCATCAGGTACCCGACCTCCCTGCCGCGATGGCCGGAGCGGACCGCACTAGGACGACGGTGGCAAGGGGTGTGTTGGTTGTGCTGCTGTCTTGGATTGTGTGAGGACGAAATATGAGTTTCTAGTTATGACGTTATGAGGGAATGGCATGCTTTGTGTGCTTGCTAAGACGATATGAGATGGAATGGCACGTCCTGTGTACTTGCTATGATGACAAACGACCAGCAAGGGTGGAGGAATGGCAAGCCCTGTATACTTGTTGCGATGATATGAGTACGATGATAAATGACCAGCGAGGGGGAAAAGGGGGTGCTCCCCGGTTTATAGAAAAAGGGGGAGTTGGGACAGAAAAGGATTGTTTTTTTTTCTATTCATTTTTGGTATGTTTTTCAAGCGGGGGATGTTTTGGGTGAGTTTTGTATGTATTGGAATTGTGTTTTTTTTTTTGGGCTTAAGTATGCTTCTTCTTTTCTTCTATTTTATTGCTTGATGTATTCTTCAATTTATATTATAATTTACAGTTTCATACTTTTTTACATCTTTTTCTCTTTATGTCTAGTATATCCAATATGAAAATGCTACATCCACTTAATGCTTTCCCCCGACGCCTATCCCCCTCTTACTCAACTTCCAACCGTAGAAGAAGATTTCTTTCATACCATTCCCGTGTTCAATAACGCAGACGGGGAAAAAAAAAAAGGGGGGGGGGGGGCATCTTTCGTGCGAATGCCGAATCTATCGAATTTGTACATGATGCAAACGTCCCAAAATTCTACATGTCCACCACGACGGCCCTGCTCACGACCTTGCCCGTGTTGCGATACATTTGCGCAGCATTCACCATCAGACTCCCGCGGTTGCTGCCCGGTCCACTCATCAGCCACTTCCACAAGACGCTGTGGACGCCGTGCACGACCACGGAAAATATGTCGCACCAGGACGCGTTGGGCACCAGGTCCCAGACGAGGCCGCGGCGGGGCCGCGACATGAGGCGCTCGTAAGCGCTTTGCATGTCGTCAAAGTAGACGGATTCTTTGCCGTAGGCGCAGTGACAGTGGCCAAAGACGTGGAGTCGGGGTTTTACGCGCCATACTTCACGGAGGAGCTCGGGACAGCCGAGGTCAAGATCCAGGTGGTGTTTCTGGAGGGCAGTGTTAGATTTTTTTTTTTTTTTTTTTTTGGTTTCCTCTGTTGAAAACAACGGGCTGGGCAGTAAGGCGTAATAAGATTGAGACGACAACACACGAAAAATGAGAAAATGGAATATATATAAGGTGAAAAGGACGAGTTCAAGAAAGGAAATTTCAACTCACTGGAGGACTGTGGGTAACCAAAATGTCCGTCTCAGGAGGCACTCTACTAAACCACGGTGCGCGAGCAGGTGGGTATTGGAAACTAGCCATGTTTTCGAGAGCAAGTCAGTCAAAGTCTAGTCATGTGTACACCAAAGTCCGATCCGTCCACAAAGGGAAGAAACTCACGCAAAGCTCTCGGGACCACACTCTGGAATATCTGGCGCGCCAAAGATGGAAATCTGTCGCCCCTTGATCTCGTGCACGGAGCTTTCGCCCTGGAGATAGGTGATTCCGTCGAGGTTGAGCGTGGCGCCGCTTTCACGATCCTCGCCGCACCGGCTCCGGATGTCAAAGTAGCTGTCGTGGTTGCCGGCAACGACAATCTTGACGGGGTGAGGTTGCGCCTTGAGCCAGTCCAGCTGCTTCTGGATGTCGGCGGCGGTGCCGGCATTGGTGAGGTCGCCGGCGTGGATGAGGATGTCGCCCGGGGGCACGTCCACCAGCTGATCATGCGTGTCCGAGATACACACAACGCGGATGGCGGGCTTGTGCCTCGGCGGAAGGACGGGCGTGCCGCGCAGGAACAGGACGATATGGTAAAAGTTGGTGGTGAGGAAGGTCAAGGGCGAGAGCAGCAGCTGGTCGAGCACGGTGAGGTTCTCCCACTGGTGCTGGCGACGCAGGCCGAGCCAGACGAGGAGGCCCATGGTGTCGGCACTTGGCACTTGGCACTGGGAGGCTTGATGTGGTTCTGATGGCGGCCAGTCGATGGACTCGGATCGTCTGCCTCGCGGACGTTGGAGTCGACTTGCACATGAATGTTTCAAAATAAAAAAAAAAGAAGACCAGACACAAACTGTTCTGTTCTAAACGCTGGCAGCTGCCTGACACTTGCACTGCATGTCCCACATCTGCCACATCTGCCACATCTGTCACATCTGCCGAACGTCCCGTTGGATGGTGATTGGCTTGAGCAATACACGTGGGGCTTGTGCGCATTGGACCAATGATTAAGCACGGGCCACACTTGCCAGCGCCAGCTGCTGGCAGTTGGCCAAGTCGAGCGCTAAGCTCAAGCAAGCTTGTTCAGTCGTCGGAATGACGTCTGCCTCTTCTCGTCCATCCTTGTTGTCAAGTCTCGATCCTCGACATGACTACATAACTCCCTCAACCTAGCATCCTCCACACTTGGCTTGTACCTCCTTACCGTCTCCGATTCGACGACATACATACACATACGCACAACACATGCACCCCAGGACCCTGCGTCCCTCGATGCAACACGGTGTTCTGGTCCACCACCTTCCCGCTCCAGTCCTCCCCCCTTACTCGCGGACCACGGCTTAGAACAAAAGAGCGACATCATGACAGGCTTGCGACAGCTCTATGGCAATAAAAACGACGATTCCGGCTCTGATAACTTTGGGTAAGCCGACGATCTACCTGCCTAGATGACAATGACTGCGAATGCGCCACGACTCCCCACTGCCCGACTGCCCAGTGGCTAACAGACATGGAAAGAGTGGACTATGTGATTCACTATTTGGTCCCTGCAAAAGGTTTGCTTGATTATCCTAGTCAACGAGGAGGCCGCAAGCATCAAATATTAACGACTCTCTCTTCTTCGTCTTCTTCTTCTTCTTCTTCTTCTTCTTCGTCTCCTTCTCTTAGAACGTGCCGAGGCGGAAGCTGGTTTCGTCCAGCTCATCCAAGCCTTGACCAATGTGGGTTTGGCTACTGAAGTTCGCACCGGCGACCACACCGGCGATGCGGGCTCATTGCTCGTCTTTGTCAAGATCGCGTCGTCAGACTTGCTTGCACAGCAGGTGTATCGGGGTCGCCTTCAGGATTGGCTCTTAGGCATTCGTACATCGGGCCCAAATTCGGATCTGGCCAAGGTTCTGGAAGACGAACCTGTGACTGAGGCGGAGCGCCTCCGACTCGTTTACCAGCTCATTATACGGCCCGAAAATGACGGTGGTGCTGGCATCAACCAGGCCAGCCCCAAGTGGAAGTATGTCCATGACGTATTTCCTCTGCATGATCAGCTGTTCAACAGATCTTGGATTCAGAAGTGGTCCAAGAAATGGCTCCTGGACGAAGCAGACCTGCATGATATCCGCAATAAGTTTGGCGAAACAATTGCCTTTTACTTTGCTTTCTTGAGGAGCTACTTCTTTTTTCTTGTATTCCCGTCCGCCATGGGCTTCGCAGCCTGGATGCTGCTTGGTCAGTTTTCTAGCATTTACGCCTTGGGCTGTGGACTTTGGTCCGTCATCTTCCTCGAATACTGGAAGAAGAAGGAAGTCGACCTCGCAGTTCAGTGGGGTGTCAAAGGTGTTTCTGCTATTCAGCTCCCTCGTCCTGAGTTCAGATGGGAGTACGAGATCGAGGACGTTGTCACCGGCGAGCCCGTCAAAGTATACCCTTACAAGAAACGCTTCCAGACTCAACTCCTACAAGTACCATTTGCTATTGCTTGCATCATGGTGCTTGGCGGCTTGGTGGTTGTTGCCAACTCGTTGGAGATTTTCATCACTCAAGTGTACGATGGCCCAGGAAAACAATATCTGGTAAGTCACACCCACACGACAGCACGGCAACGACACGTCCATCACCATATATCATTTTATAGAACCCCCCCCCCCCCCTCTCATAGTTCAAGTAATAAACAAAGACGAAAACTGAATGATCGTTTGCCTAGGTGTTCGTCCCCACCATGATTCTTGTCATCTTCACACCGACATTCTCGACTGTGCTTATGAAAGCCGCGAGTGCCTTGACAGATGTTGAAAATTATGATACACTTGATGGTAAACACCACTCTTCCATTCCGCTTCCGTTAGTCTAACTGCTGACAAGATGAAAAGCACATAAAGCTGCGTTGGTGCAAAAACAATTCGTGCTCAATTTCATGACCTCGTACATGGCACTCCTATTTACAGCCTTTATTTATATTCCGTTTGGAGACATTCTCTTGCCTTTTCTTGACTTTTGGCGTCACACGGCACAGACGCTTACCTTTAGCGATAAGCCCCTGCCTACCCAACAGTTTCGCATCAACCCAGAGCGCATCAGCAGCCAAATGTTCTACTGTACCGTCACGGCACAAGTAGTCAACTTTGCGACCGAGGTCATTGTGCCGTACGTCAAACAAAAAGCTTTTGCGAAGGCAAAGGAGCTTCAATCGGGAGAAGCAAAGGTGCAGGATCATCCGGAAGAAGCCGCATTTCTGAAACGGGTTCGTGACGAATGTACATTGGATACTTATGACGTCACAGATGACTATCGTGAAATGGTTATGCAATTTGGTATGTATGCCTTGTCATTGTTTTTTTTTTTTTTACTTTTTCAAAGTTTTTTCTTTCTTCCTTCCTCCTTTCTTCATAAAAGCTCATGCAACCCAGGTTATCTGTCCCTGTTTTCTGTGGCATGGCCATTGGCGGCGTGCTTTTTCTTCATCAACAACTGGGTGGAGCTGCGATCAGACGGGCTCAAGATTGCCGTCAGCTGCAAAAGACCCATTCCTTGGAGGTCTGACTCCATTGGTCCATGGCTTGATGCCATAGGGTTCTTATCGTGGCTCGGTAGTATAACGAGCGGCGCAATCATGTTCCTCTGCAGTGGCGCCGAAAATGGAAATCGAGGCACCGCATCACAGATCACGGCGTGGGGATGTCTTCTCAGCGTTCTTTTGGCGGAGCATTTTTATCTACTGATGCAACGAGTCGTTCGGACGGTCATGAGCAAGGTGGAAAGCCCGGGCGTGCAACGGGAGCGCCGAGA
Organism: Claviceps fusiformis PRL 1980; assembly: GCA_000223055.1. Classification (NCBI taxonomy): domain Eukaryota; kingdom Fungi; phylum Ascomycota; class Sordariomycetes; order Hypocreales; family Clavicipitaceae; genus Claviceps; species Claviceps fusiformis. The sequence continues at coordinate 38,463 of AFRA01000067.1, forward strand.
GCGCTACTTGCTGAAGAAGAAGCTCTTGGCCGAGAATCTTGGCCAAGAAGTCACTGCCAAATCGGGAGTGCCGGGCGTTGCAGCTGGTGAGAAAATCACAAGAGAAGCGCTCGAGGAAGAGGCGCGCGAGGCGTCCGTCCGTAGTCATGGCGGTCCTGGAGAGATGTAAGTTGTCTGGGCATGGCGTTTTGATGAAACCAGTTTCTGTTTCTGGAGCTGGCAGAGGCTAACAATGTTTTTTTTTTCTGTTAATGAAAAACAGGTTCTGGCAGCGTCAGCGCGGCATGGATGAGACCATTCTCATTGGTCGCAAACTAATTGAGGTCCAGGTGAGCAGCAATGCATTTTCCGTCCGCTCCTCGTCTATTCTTTTGTCGGCCAGATTTTGCGTTGGATTTTTTGCTCGGGTTGGCCGAAGAGAAGCCTGAGAGACGTGTCACACGGCCCTATGTTCATACTTGTGTATGTACTGACATATGTCCAACAAAACAGATGTCGGGCAACGGAAAGAAATTGCAAAATGCGGCAGCAGAAACAAGTGCTAAAGCATGAGGAATTGAGGATTATGTCATTGTCTGAATGTGCTTGAGCCATTCCACTGGACGGGATTAGGCTATGGGATCCGGGCGCGATGATGATGATTGTTCTTGATGTCAAGAAGGCTAGATAACACCTCCGTACCTAGCCGTAGGTGCATTGGAAGAAGTTGTTTGACACAGCCTGGTGAATTTTTGATGAGCAATCAAGGGGAATGTGGGTAGATACACGGAGATGTAACGGAGCCTTGTTGGTGTCGAAGAAAGAATGTGGTCCATACTGTAATCGAGTAGGTGTAGTATTTCACATGTACCGTACACGTCTATCGAGAAATGTGCCTCGGCTCGTAGAAAAAAAAAAAAAAAAAAAAAAAAAAAAAAAAAAAAAAAAAAAACCGAAAACAAAAGGGACAAGACGTGTGGGCATTTTGTAAGTTGTTCATGCATGAATTACTGAAGGGGTGATGAGGGAACTATGGGTGATGACATCCCCTTGGTGTCCGCAAGGCTAGATTCGCGTACCGATCCAGTTAGTCCACCAATAAAAGGGTACTTGCCACACCATGGTAATTCATAGTATAATAGAAGTCCTAATAACGCTTTAAGATATAAAGAGATACACTACACTACGAGAGAGAAAACGCGTTTTATAGGTTACTTAATGTTGCTTCATCTCCACCAATCAGTCATTAAAGAAAAGCGGGGAACCAAGCAGCAGCCAGTTTGAGAAGGCGGTCCCCGACCAATCATAAAACAACGACCGAGGGGCCACTAGTGGCTCCATTTTCCCCCACCATCCAGGTATAAAGCGGAGAAAGGGCAGAAAAACGGGGAGACACGGGGGAGCGGGGATGTCGGGAGTGGGAATCACCATGTCACAGAGAAAAAAAGTCGACGGCAACAACGTCGACCGTTTCGCATCCCTCTGCGTTGTGCGTTGTGCGTTGTGCGCACCCCCCTGGTCGCCGCTCAAGACGGGGCTAGCTGGCTCAAAAAGAACGTTTGGAAAGGCCCGTCCGTTCTGGCAACAAAGATAACAGTTGAGGACCGTCCCGTTCCCGACATCCCGACCATCCCGACCGACCGACATTGCTTGCATTGCGACCTTGCCTCGCTCCTGGACTCGCTCCTTGCCTTGCCTTGCGGTCTTTCCTCTTTGCGGCATGTCGACCCCGCGCAATCGCTTCCACGACGGCTGCTGGACGTGCAAGGCCAAGCGCTTCCAGTGCGACCGAACCCGGCCGCACTGCCTCATGTGCACCCAGAAGGGATTCAAGTGCGAGGGCTATGAGATGCGCCTGAAATGGGGCACCGGCATTGCCTCGAGGGGCCGCTTCGCCGGCGCGAGCCAGCCCGTCGAGACGGCCATTCCGCCGCGGCCCAAGGGCAGGCATCGTGATTTGCTTCGCGAGGAGCGGCGCCGTGAGGCCGCCGCGAGGGCCTCATCGGATGGTGGCCGCCCGGTCACGTCGTCCGGTTCCGAGAGCAGCACGCCGCCGTCTTACTCGGGATCGGCGGTGGCGGCGGTGGCGGCGGCGATGTCGGCACAGCAAGGTCTGTCTTTTCCTCCCATTCCTTCCTTCTCCCCCCCCCCCCCCCCCCCTCCCCAACCACGTTTGGCTCTCGGGCTCGTATGACACAAAACTAACTGCCGGTCCACATGGCAAAGCAGTAGATGACCATGCCGAGCAAGAACCCCAAGTCACGGTCCAACAGGCGGCCAATCCGCATCCAAGGCCCCGGGCAGAGTCCGTCATCATCCCGCCGTGGATTCTAAGGCAGGGGAACGACGAAGTTGAGCTGTTCCAAGATTGTAGGTTGGCACAAATTCCCGCGCTTCTCTTTTTCAGTCACATTTTGGTGTTTCTTTCTTTCTTTCTTTCTTTCTTTCTTACTTCTTCCTTTTCTCTACTTCTTTTTCCTTTTCATTCTCTTTTCATCTTTTTTATACTTCTTCCCTGGCAGAGCCTGTCATCCCTTGCCGTCACTCATTCATTAGGCTAACTCGGGCACACCTTGTTCCTCACCTCCTTTCCTCCTTTCCTCTCACAGTCATCTCATATGGCATCTATACGCTGGCCTCAACATCCGTCAATGACGAAGACAATATTCTCACCAAAAATCTCCCCGTCGTCTGTGAGCAGTCCAACGCGCTTTGTGCAATATGCATCACCCTACAAGCTTCGCTTAGCGGGCGACCACAGGCCTTCAAGTATTATGACATGGCCTTGGTCAGCTTTCGAGCCGAGTTGGGCGACTGTCAGATGCCACTCAATGACGGGACATTTACCGCTGGTCTTATGCTTTGTACCATGGGGGTGAGTCGATGATCCTACCAAACCACCACGCGCTCCCTGGTTGTGGTGCTTTTGTCAGACATGACCGTCGCGCTAACCATGTTTATCTTTATCTTTATCTTGTCTTTTATTTTCTTTCTTTCTTTCTTCCTTTTTTTTTTCCCCTTTTACCTTTTTATATAGCTTCGTGGGGGCACATTTTGGACAATACATCTGCATGGCTTATACAATGTACTGTTCACCCAAGGTCTGCAAGAACCTTTGAAAAACCAAACACCATATCGAGGACACCTCATCGAGGTCTTGGGCTATCTAGACTTACCAGGCTTCGTCGTCGGCCGCCTGAAGCCATCCATTGGCGCATGGCGTCGGTTCTGTCGCGAGCCGGGCTACCTCTGTCGCCCGCCGCAGATCGACAGCGTCGAATTCGTGAGCGGACTGCCACGCTCCCTCCTCGACCTGCTGTCCGCCATTGATGGCACCGAGATTTCGGAAGACGACCTGTGGGACTGGCCAGGCGCGCCCGGGAGCTTGACGCAATGCCATTTGTGGGAAGCATACAGACTAGCCGGCATCATCTCGCTACGGCACCCCCGCCTGTATACGCCGATCCAGCACAACGATCTGTTATCTTCAACTCCGTCCCCCTCCGCGGACGGCAGCTCCCCGGTCTCGGCGGTCTCGTCGGGGTCGAGAAAAGCGATGCCCGCCTCGACAGACGTGGTCGTGACGCGCATCATCAGCCACATCGACGCCATCGTCTGCGCCTACGTGGCCCCCGACGCGGTCCGAGACTCGCTCCTCTTCAACGCCATCGACTATCCTCTCTTCCTCGCGGGCATCGAAGCCGACATCATGAATGCCAGGCCCGAGCTCAAGGCCGCCATCAAGAAGTGTTTTGCCGTGCGACAAGAGGCATTCAAGTACCCTAGTAGGAGCACCGTGTTGCTGGACATTATGGAGGCGTGGTGGACGTGTGACAGAGAGGACAGATCGATTCATGACGTGGCCAAATCACGGGGTCTCGAACTAGGTCTTTTATGAGTAACGTAAAACTCCAAAATATAAAAAATGACTGGCATTGGGAAGTTTATGCAAGGGAAAAGAAAAACACACAATTGGTATACCATGGTGGCGATGATGTTCAAGATGATCATAATGATGGGACGTTACAAGGGCCCTCGTCATTTGGGTCCTGGCCAGGTCGCTCGTTTACACGTGACAAGGCAATGTGGAATAAAGAGAAGAAAAAAAGCCGGAACATAAGCAAGGGTGCTAGGCTGAGTATGGCTGGGACCGTGTTTCGATTTTGACATGTTTACAATGGGGGACTTGAGGCGCATGCTGGAACATTCACATAGGTTAGGCGTCTAGGTTTAATGTTTTTTATAGATTTAGCGGTTCTTTTCTCTTTCTTTCTTTCTTTCTTTCTTTCTTTCTTTCTTCTTCCTCCTTCCTTCTCTATCTTCTATCTTTTCTTTTTTTATTTTTCCTCTCCCTTTTTTAGGCTTTTCCCTACAGCCCTAGTCTCCACAACTGTAGACGCTTCCCAAGCTTGTCCAACTAGGAACCGTGCTATCGGCGCCCTAGAACGGCACGAAGCGTTAGCCGTGATGGCCGGTATTTTTCTTCTTCCTTTCTTCTTCTTTTCCCCTCGTGTGTGGCACAGTTCACTAGCGTTTCAGCTTGTATCACATGCTACGCGCTGCAAGTTCCGCGGACATATTCCGTGTGGTGTCCTAGCATCGCGTTCCCTTCATGGTAGATTGGTGGCTGGGTGTTGGGGGGTGCTATTCTCGATTCAGGCTGTATCGAGAATAATGATAAATAAAAAAAAAGGAAAGGAAAGGAAAGGAAAGGAAAGGAAAGGAAAGCCAAAACAGGAGAATAAATATACATGATGCTTGGAGAAAGGTGACTTGGGTGGCGAAAAGTACTCTTTGTCGAGATGGTGTACTGTAAGGCAGATGATACGGACGACTCTTATATGCTTCCTCCTATATTGGCGGTCGTTGTGGCCGGTTTCCGGTCTTCACGGACACAACGATGGCGAGTATCTGACCCAGCCGACCTTTGGCGTACATACCAGGTTTTGGGTGCTGTTTCGGGGCCGACGAGATATGTATGTATGTGTGCATCTTTTACAGGCTGAAGAAGCGGAAACATCGTTGGCGAAGGCAGGCAGGCAAAGGAGGAGCACAGCTTCCGAATTTGTTTCTTCCAATTGAGGCCATCGTGAGACTATAAAAGTTGCAACTATTATTAGGTCCTTGGAAGGAAGTACCGAGTAGAATACTCTTTGGCGATTTGTTAATACAAAATCCAATGTATTGGTATGTACTGTTGCAGGAGCATGGTGGTATTGAAAGACTTAATATCTATAAAACGGGGAAGTAGGGGTTATGGGAGAAGGCTTATCGCAGTGCTCCAGAAACACTGGTAGCTGAAGAGGAAAAAAAAAAAAAACAGCTCGTGAAGAAGAAGCGAATAAAAAAAGTGGAAACAACAGCTTATAATAAATTAAATAGAAAGAGGAAGAAATAGTTGGCGAAGCTAATAAAAAAAACTTGTCAAGAAGAAGCTAGGACTAGAGTGTTAGACGCTCTGCCTGCGCCTAGAATTACAATCAACTCGGCTGACATAGAGCTCTAGCAAATACATTAATAAGAGCGGCTTTGTTTTGCCTAAAGGAGTCTAACGCTTTGCCTGGATCTATAATTGTCGATATATTCGGGCGGACATGAGGATCTGGTACATATGCATGTACGTACAAGCACTTGCCAATTCCTTTTCAATCCATTCCACACAAGCCTACTAGCGTTCGGTAGAAAGAGACCTGCTTATGTTAGGTCTCGGACTCATCGGACGTGACACCGTGACACCCTCCATGATTGCAACGTGGCTGTTCCAAGTCCCAGCTCACTGGGGATACGACATGCCTGCTCACTGCTTACCGCTGGGAGGAATGGATGGCACATGCAGACGGACAGGCACTACATTTTCATTTGGCCACGTATCGGGCAGAGACTGTGCTTACAGGTGAGGATGTGCAGTCTGGCATCTTCGTGGTGAATGTCATCGCGAACGGTCTTGATGGGATCGGCCTGAAGGGGCAAATACAGCGGTAAAGAGAAGAAGAAACAGAAAAGGAAGAAAAAGAAAAGGGAGAAAACAAAAAGAAACACCACGTGCAGTACTACACAGACACGCTCAGGCCGTACACTGTCCTCTGGTCATGTACGGCACGAGGCACGAGGGTACCATACAGCCTGGCTACGATGACGACTCCACGGCCTTTCCTACATCGAGCAAGTTCCATAAAATAGTATAAGGAGGCCAGCCAAATGTGTCATGAGCAACAGCCGTGCTCTGGGCGGCGGGCGCCAAAAACACATCAATTTCATTATCCACCCAGACCTGTCGCCATGCTTCCTGATACCGCTGCACCGCCATGTGCAGAGCATTCAGCTTTTCAAAGGGCTCCAGGGCCTGTGACACGGGAAACGGACCCGTGAACATGGGGTGGTAGCTGTGCGACACCGAAGCGACTGGCGGCTCACCGCTGGCAGCCAGATAGTCGACATGTGGTGCGGATACGAGATACTGAAACGCAAGACGATTGCCGTACGAGATACTACGGTCCGCAGAATTGGGCAGCTGGACCACGGAATGGCCCGCGGCTGCGAGAGCCTCGACGGCCGAGTTCATGGCCCGACGAACGGGCGGGTGCAGTGGGAAGTTTTCGTCTTCGGAGACGAGGCCGATGGTGAGCCGCCGAGACTCTGGCGGCTGTTGCTGCTGCCACGGTCCCGCGTGGGCCGTGATATCGTAGCGGTTCGGCTGCGCATCCAGGATCGTCATCATGAAGAGCCTGAGGTCCGCGATACTATGAGCGAGCGGGCCAGCGACGGGAGTCAGACCGGGCAGGCCGTCCATGGATCTGGGCGATACTTGGCCGCTAAAGGGAACTCGGTTGGACGTGGGCTTGAATGCATAGATGCCGTTGCATTGAGCCGGGATTCGAATCGATCCCGCAATGTCCGTTCCAACGCCCAGGATCGATCCCCGAAGTGAGACGAGGGCGCCTTCGCCGCCGCTGGATCCACCAGCCGTGAGTTTGGTGTTGTTGGGGTTCAAGGTTCGCCCAAAGATGTTGTTTTCCGAGTCTACCGTCTGAAGGGAGAAAACGAGAAAGGGAAACTGACATGAATCATCCATCACGTCAAAGGACAAGCAAAGTGGCCGGAAGCACTTACCATCATCGTCTGCGGTAGATTCGTCTTGGTATAGAGCACAGCCCCAAGATCAAGAAGCATATTCACAAGGGCCGAATTGGCCTCTGCAGCGGGCTTCTCCAGAAACGCCACAAAGCCTAATGTGCTTTGCACGCCCTCCACGCAGAAACTGTCCTTGATGCTGATCGGTAGACCATGCAGCGGGCCCAAGGGCTTTCCCTTTCGACTCAAGTACTCGTCGAGATACCTTGACATTGCCAGGGCCCGGTCGAAGAAATGTTCCGTCAGGCATGACGTCTGTTTATGGTTATGGTTATTATTGTTGTTATTATTTTTTATCTCCTAGCTTCACGTTTTCGAATCTGCAAATGAAGAGCAACAAAGAGAATAACAACCGTAATACAATATAGAATCTCATGTCTTCTCCGATATTGATTCGTTCAAGAGATAGAAACAAAAGGAAAAGAACGGAAAGAAAAGAGAGAAAAGAAAGAAAGAAAGAAAGAAAGAAAGAAGAAGAAGAAAGAAGAAAGAAAGAAAGAAAGAAAGAAAGAAAGAAAGAAAGAAAGAAAGGAAACATACCAGCTGCTGAGCAATAACAGCTCGTTTGCAGAATGCCGTCGTCACCGCAAGAGACGTCATTCCCCCCCGGGCAAGTCTCCGCAGCAACTGCTCCGCAGAGTAATGTTCCGTGATATCAATCTCCTGATGTGATAGAATGCCACTGCGTCGGGGAATGTTAGCTTCCAGCAGCTTGCCATTATCGAGAGTCGAGGCCAGCAAGACACTGTCGAGACGCCAAGCCGTGGGGATTTGGGAGTCGACTTGTTTTCGTTTTCTGCCGACTAGGATACGCCAGTCTTCTGAGCCTGCAACAGTCATGATTCTGCTATTTCTTTCTTTCTTTCTTTCTTGCCCCTTTGTGGTCCTTCGTGAAGAGACAAAAAAATCCTTCTATATTCTGCTGTGTAATTTGGTTGCGGCACAGCTTGACAGATACACGAGCAGCTGGGTATATTGAGAGAAGCAACGGGAATGGGGAGTTTTACAAAGGAACTTCGAAGTGGTATGATAAACGTTCGATTTCGATCACTCCGTGTCCTGTGCAATGACAGTGTCGTATTGTATATGCCTGTGTGCATTCTGTATATGCTTCCACTGTCCAGCCTCTGATTAATGCCGCTAACACGGACCCGACCGCCAGGTCGGATGTGCATTGCGTCGACTTGCCTATATTGGCAGTTTCCCCTAAAACTATGGTGTGCGCATTCAACATTGTGTTGAAGGGGAAGCGCACATGTTTTTGGGGAGAAAGGAGAGAACTCTGTTGGCACCAATCAAGCCTCCATACCGTGGAAGAGCTTCCGCTGAGCCGTGTTTATTGAATCTGAACGGCGTCGTCCGGAGAAGTAATGAACCCGTGAGATCCCAAACCCTTTTCTCTTAAAGCACTCGACAAGCACTTTGGGGGAAATAGCTGCTGGTAAAGAAAAACCATTTGAGTTTCGAATATTAACTCAAACACATGCCTATCATCAAAATCAGTTTTCAGTTCTGCACAGATTGTATGCCTTCATCTGAATGACCTACCTTGTTGACCTTGCGACCAGCTGTTTTGCATCTCCGGCGTCGGAAGTGGGACAAGATGTTTGTCCGTCAGCTGTCTCACTCAAGCCATGAGATGAGCCTTCAGACATGTGAACATTGCTTACAGCAAACTTAGCTGATATGGTGCACTTTCAGAGTCTCGTCCTTTTTTTTAATTGACCCGCGAATTTGGGTCCATTAGTACGTTCTGAATTTCTGATGAAAGTTTGCCGGTAGACCATGCTGTAATGCTATTGGCATCAGATGCGCGACCGACAGGCAAGTCTTTCATTCGGCCATTTCAATCCTTGTTGTCGCCCCGAGACAAGCCGACGCCCGATGATACCGACCAGCGGAGGTAAGCCATCTCCGGACGGGTCCAGGTAATGCAAGAAGGACATGAGAGACGCAGCGTCTGACTTGCAATTGTCTTCAGTCCAACCTAAGTCTTGGTTCATGTAGTACTTTCATCATCATGGCCATCCCTGCTGAAGGCTTGGCCGTTGTCGTAGATTAAATGGTCTGGGTGCCTAGTCATGGACACTGTACCATGTACATATGCACAATGCACAAGCATGCGCAAACTGATTCTGAATTGAATCTTCAACGGAAACTGCCGTTTTGCGCTGGAGGGCTGCTCTGCCACCAGCTACACACATACTGCTTGTCGGCTCGATGGACATTGGACGCCATCGCCACCGTCATCCGCCCATTCGCAGGACTCTCGGAGAAGTGAGAACACTGCGGTTCAGACACAAGATCATCTGGACCATGGCTATCCAGCAGGTTGCCTGCTAGTTACATTCGTCTTGCTTAGAGGATTCGTCACACCGTCAGCGATCATGGCTGTCATTCCAATATCCTCCCTCCCTACACTTTGTGCACCCGGGCTCGTCAGACGAATCAATGCCGATGGAAAAATGCATCTTTGTCGTGTCGACATCGATTCGGCCATGCGTCAGGAGCAACTCTGTACCGACTTGAAAGATAGCGACACTGAAGAAACGGACTTTTGTGCATATTGTACATGATGACTAACCTCTGCTATGTGTCAGACAGGGACATGTTGTGGCCGAACAGGGTCCATCTCTAGACGACTATCCGCTGCATGTCGAGGTAAACCCACCCTGGAAGAAACCAAAGTCTCATGGCGTCTGAAGAGGCAAAATCATTGAGGTTGTTTACTGCTGGACACTTGGAAGGGCCAGGAGTGCGGGAGGGCTTCTAGAATTCTGGACGCGATCGTTCAGTACGTTGCAGATAAATTCCGAAACTCTCTACAGCAAGATTACTTGGCGAAAGTTGAAACGTTCGGCATCGCCTGGATCCACTGTACCTAATATCCCAGCTTGCAATGCAACCGTGATCCACGATCGCCAGCCCTAAATTAGGAGTGGGGATACATGGGCACTGAAAAAAATCAGAACCAAATTACCCGATAGTATCGTTCGCAGGATAATACTTGTAGTTGTAATTTCGGTACCGAAAACCATGCATAGCTTGGCGTGTCTGCGTGGGTAAGTATTCGATGTATCATTCGGCCTTCAACCAAGCCCAAGGCGAACATGTACATAATTCCTTGACACCCAGCCTTAAAAAATGGAGTAGTTCGTGCCTGCGGGCTAACTGCCCTGTAAAGAGGACGCTGTCGTGATTCACCAAGAGCTCCATCCAGTCAGTGCGACGAGTCGACGACAACATGGCTCCTCCATCCAAATGCGTGGAAGCTTAACAGCGCCCTGAATATTGATAAATGCTGGCGGTTCTATCCGTCGTTGGGCACCGCCAGGGCTGAGTGTTCGTTGCATCTGGTGGGGTACATGGAAGTAATGTGTCGTCATTCCCACGCACGTTCCGTGGTTGCTTTCTTGTCCTTTGACATGTCTTCTCTCTTTTATTTTTCTTTCCTTTTTCTTTGTCTGTTTTCTCTTTTTCTTTTCTTTTCTTTTTCCCGAAAACGAACAGTAGGAGTCCCGATCCGTATGTGCCCTATCGTGCGTAGTTCTCTCGACGGCGCCGGGATTCGCGTTTGGTCGCTCAACGGGTATGATTTGGCCAATGCTTGCAAAATGTGTAGATCTATTGAGGAATCACAGATGAATCCGTCCTCGGCGCGAAGTTGGTCCGTTCGGGTGGTAACATGTGCGTAGGGTCGGGTCGCATCGCATTCGCCTTGCTGAATGGGACTTGCTTTGATCAGAGGGCGTGTACAAACACATACCGAATTCGGTGACCGCGTGAGACCTCCGCGCATATTTCCATACAACTTACATACCTAATGTACACATGTATTGGGTGTTTCAAACGTTTCAATTAGGTGCAACCAGATCTATACAATACAATGAATGTGTATGCACCTAGTATGTATGTGACCACAGGCATCACAGGCCCAATGGAGGTCAAAAATCAAGGAGGCCAAGTACTGGCACCATGAAAAGCGATGAACGCACGGAGCACTGGCCTCAACTACTAGGTAGGTACCTACCTAGGTACCTACTACCTAGGAAGTAGTAGGTGGCAGACCAGGAAGCCATATGTCGCATGGCTCCTGCCTCAGAAAAGTACCTGGGGCCTTCCGTCGTACATGACCGACTTTTGCGCCTGTTCGATATTGCCTCTTTCTCGCACCTCGTGATGGCTGCCTGCATTGTCATCATGTTGTTGGTCAATCGAGCAATTGCATCTTTGACTCCCGGTGCTGTGTGTCAAATTTTCCTCTGCTGCCATGAGCCTCAACAACTGTGAAGGCCCTTTGCGGTCCAAGCATAAGCATTTGGCAACGATACCTTCCTGGTACCCTGACACCTGTCAAATCCGGCCGGAAAAGGCCTAAAGTGGTGGAGGTGAGGCCGCGTGGGATCCTGGCTTGACAGGGTCGAGTCATGGGCCGCAGGGCGTGCGTTTTTCCAGCTCGCGTTCGTAATATTCCCGAGACATGACAGATTGACCGACGCACGAGTGTCAAGACATTGTAAAGCAGTCCGCCTTGCAACTCGACATCTCGACTCATCGATCGATCCCACTGTGGACTCAGGACAACTGGGCTGGAAAACAGATCCATACACCATGAGGCACTACGGTCGTGAATCGGTCAAAACTCGTTTCCGAGATGGACGCCTGTTGAATATGCGATGAAAGCAGATATTAAATCGAGCGCCCTGTCATTGTAACGATGTCTGCCGAAGCACCAAATGATCATCACGGTCGTCGTAAATATCCGTGGGGGCGGGGCGGGGCGAAGAGGTGAGAGGAGGGCGTGCCGACGGTGTGCTTTTTCCTGCTTTTTCAACACCAGCTCCGTCTCAATTACTCCAATTGATTGAAAGTGGCCCAGCCTCCCTTCCCTCCCCTGGCCCCCCAGTCCTTCTCACAACTCCTATTTGTCTCCCGCAAGCAATTGTGGCAATCTTTTTAAACAACATGCCAGAGCATAATCCTTCGCTGCCCTGAAGATGAGAGGCTGTTGCTGACCATGCAGCCTTGTTCTAGTCACTGAGAAGCAATGGCCCCTCCACTCATCATCATGTGGACGCCAAGGGGGTCCCAGAGGGGGAGGGGGGGCAAGTCGAGGGGGTAGATAACATGAGGGTTGTTCGACTAGTTCACCTGAGAGTTGCTCCACTCTAATTGCGCGCGCACGTAACTAACTCTTAGGTAAGCTCTAATCAATTAAACGCTGCGCGTGCGATTGCGTGCGTGCGATTGCGTGCGTGTAATTATGTGCGTGCAATTATATGCGTGCGATTATATATATATAATTATATATATATAACTATATATATACCTCTCTTTATTTTATATATATACCTAACTTAAGAATTAATTTATAATTAATTCTATATAATATTATTTATAATAATAAGTTTTTTAATAGTCTTTAGAAAGGGGAGGTAGAGAGAGTGTATAGGGCATAGTAGTAAGCTTACCTAAGAGTTAGTTACGTGCGCGCGCAATTAGAGTGGAGCAACTCTCAGGTGAACTAGTTGAACAACCCTCATGTTATCTGTAGCCTCGGGGCAAGTCTGATGCTGGAACTTTTCCGTCCATGTTTAATGCTGGCCTGGTGCCTCTTCAGACTGTCCCGAAAATCCAGTCGACTTCCTCCTTCTATTTCTGCCTATTGTTGCTCGTGTAGTCTTTGGCCCATGTGCCGAGGCTAGAAACTGCCAGTGAACTAATCCCCGAGGCCTACAAATAAAAAACCCTCCGGACCAGCTCATTCATTACTGTACTTGGGTACGTATGGCGATCGAGCCTGAAAAGATACATGCTTTGACCCCGCCATTTCAGCTTCAACAACGAACAGCCAGAACAATAGCACAAGCTGCAGCTGACGAGACTATTTTTTTTCCTGTCAAAGGCCCCTACTGCCTTTCATGGGCCATCTTGCGGCGTTTGCCAGCGCTTGATCTTTGCCTGAAGCTTGGTGTGGTCGGACCCTTTTCCCGAAATATCAAAATGGATGCCGTCGACGATCTTGCTATCAAGCCTTTCCGAGAGGTGGTTGAAAAGGGGAAGCTGGCTATCGAGAATGCGGGAGATTCCCAAGACATGATGAAAGAAGCGCTTCGTCTTGTTAAAGTGGGCGAAAGATGCCTCACCCGTATCGAATCCACTTGCAGAAAGCTCTACAATGAATACGGAACTCATTTCATCATTGCTCTCAAGGAAAACGGTATGTGGCACCAATATTCTTCCGGGTTCAGGTCTCAGCTTGGCAGCAGCTGAAGCTTGCACTATGATTGAGTAATGGACTCTCGAAATAATTCTTCTTTCTAATGCAATGCGCATCACGTCGGTTTATAGAGGATCTCACCAAATACCGCACGCAACTCACCACTTTACTCTGGGATTTTGAGGATTACATAGAGGCCGATACTTTCGACGCCGAAAAATTTCAGGAGCTGCAGGCCTTGAATCGCGAAGCCGCCCCCCAAATATACAATATTCTTATCACCATGAAGCTCGAAGTTCCAGCCCACTTCTTTTCCCACTTATCGCCGCCGTCGCCGCCAAACTCGCATTCAACATCTCTCGCTTCCGAACTAAATCCCCAGAACCACTTCGGCTTACTCTCTTCAACAAGTGGTTCATTGTCAGGCTCACAAGGCGATGCCACATCAGTGAAAGATTCCCCGCGTCTGGATGACGCCACGGCCCGGCTGCGAAACCCGACATCCAATCGGCACTCACTAGGTAGCCAAAGCCATGTTCCAGACGATGTCTACGTTGTAGCGGAAGAGAAGGGGACTAGCACTTCAGTACCATCTGAGCAGCTTCTGCAAACGCCTCCAAGGCCGCCGTCGCTGGATCCTTGGGATCCCACATTAGCATCTGACTGTCAAGAAACGGAGATGGACGCTTACGGTCCAATGGCACTTGACCGGAGGCTGGCTGTCCTTATACCAGAGTCGCCCGTTGATCCTGCTATTTCACCCATGAGCCCCGATCTTCGACGTACCTTGTCAACCAGTGCATATCGAACCGAGATGGGTGTCGTCAGCACATGCGATCAAGACACAGATGATCATAGTGATTACAGATACTCTGGCTCCAGCACACAGTCACACCAGACGAATGCGACAAGTCAGGGATCCGGTTCGCGGCCGCACACGATTTCTTCTACTATTCCAGTGGAAGTTCTGCCATGGAGATTGGGCAAGCCAGGATTTAGCATTCAGCAGCTACAAGTACGACCACCTCTGCCTCCACTGCCGCCATCGCCGCCACCGAAAAGCTCCGAGAGGTCTGCTCCGAGCCGAGTTGAAGATATGGACAGGCAATATCGAGCCATCAAAAAGATGCAGGGCACCTTGCGGACTGGCCTCATGCCAGCACTCATGGAGCCAGAACCAGCACATTCGTCCGATCGCCACAAAAGCGACACTAACAGCTCCCATCAAGACCCTAACTTTCAACCCGGAAGGTCCACTCCAGGAAGCCAACCGGGACTTGAAGTGGCCGTAACTGTACCAGTCGAAAATCCTGATCATGGCTTGATTCCCGTCGAGACTGAAGATTTGAGTGTCAAGCCGTCTGCAAGACTATCCCCCAGAGATTGCACCATAGGACCGAATAGTACCTTTTGCCAATACAAAGGCTTCTGCTTGGGCGCCCAAGAAGTCGTCCGCGGTGAGATTGGGGTCAAGAAGACTAAGAAACCAGTGAGCTTGTCTTGAACTTGAATCCTATACCATTCCTGATGGTAAGCTGATTATTGTTTTCAGGGGTTCTCCAGTGCCGCTACGGTAGCGAGATGTACAGGGTGCTTTTATGAACTGGATTTTAATCAGATTGAGTATGATGTGAACAAAGACGGTATGTCCCTCTCGCCATATGCTTGGACACAGTCCAGAGCCAGGGAAGCTGATACACATCCACTATTGTAGACAGAGGCAATTTTCACAAAAGCGGTATCAACTATCGCCTCCGTTTCCTGCAAAAGAGTCATCTTCCCGCTAAGCGAGTTGATGATGTACTCTATGCCTGCATATTTTGTGTGCAGGCTGGGAGGACAATTGACGAATGTGATGCGACCGTATTCACTACGTCCAAGGCTTTATTTACTCACCTGGCACGTCACCCGCGACCACTACCGCAGATTGCCGGAATCGCCGTGGTGGATGGCAGCAATATGCCCGCTCACCTCCGCAACGACTACGATATTCAATTCCTGAAGCCGCCTGAAGCTCATCCGGCACAATTGAATCTCTCATGGATATGGCGTAGAGCAACCGGCACTGCACAAGACCAGTCGAGAAAGCTCTTCAGTCAACGGCTGCCGCACGACCGCAGTCCGGCTTTGGACCTCTGTCATGGCGCCAGGGTTGTGGGAATCGAGTGGCCGGAAAAGTATAGCGGCGAGTGGATCTTTGCATGGCATGATGGTATCCATGCATGCGCTCCTGCTGACATTATCAGACTCGACGCACCGCCGTCGGAGGACATCAGGATGGTCAGCTCCAGCCTGCTCCGTGGCAAAGCTCGATGGAAATTTCACCAGAAAGAGAAAGACAAGGATCACAGTCTCTGGCTCAAGTTTGACAAGAATGAGTTCATTTCGAACATCAGCTGTAAGTGAAAAAGATGTGGTTGTTAGCTTTGACCCTCATGCTTTTTGTGTGTGAAAAGCATCTGACATGAACTTTTTTTTTTTTCTTTTTTTTAGACGCCGATCCAGAATTTTGGTGCTGGTCTGGCACGAACAGCAAGGGAAGATGGGGCATTTTTCCCAAAGTGTTTTTGGATCCCAGCACGATTCAGGAGCTAAGCGTTGAGGGCGCCGAACGTGCCATGACCCTGACCAACGAAAAGAACAAGTCGTCTTCCATGTTGGCCAAGTTTTCCTTGAAGAGACGACCGTCGGTTCGACCACCGAGTGTAGCGGAGTCCTTTAGCAGTCGCGAGACCTCGATCGAGTATTTCGCATCAAGATTGTCCCGCACAAATGTATAATACACACTTGATACACACCTGCGTGGCAGAGAAGAAACAAAACCGGAAAAAGGCACGGAAACGAAAAGAGGGAATGTCGGCGAGGCGGCGGGACAAGAGCGTATGCTCTTCCCTATCGGCCCATGAATCAACTGAAGGTGGGAGATTATGCACTAGATTTCTTTGGCGTTGAAAGGACGAGAATTTTAAAACAATGATACCAAATATAGTTTGCTTTGACATATTTTTCTTCATTCAACCATTTATTTTCTCCATGATGGACTCTCTCGTTTGCCTCAGTTCACGCAAGTCATTGCTACCTACTGGACCAACAATTCACTCTCAAGTCTCCATGCGTACTCGGAGGTCGCCCGCGGTGCGTCGGATAGTACCAGGCTCGTATTCATTGCGACGAGCGCTTCTCGTGTGCGACGTGTTTCCTCGTAGCATTGTCAGTCATGCACGAGAATATCGCCCCAAACCAGACGCCGTCCAGACCGCCAACTTGGACGGTACACATACAACGTGTTTGTGCGATACTTTGTGCTACAGGGTCCTGACTTTGGAAATTTTTCCTTCTACTTGTTTCTCTTCTTCTTCCTGATGTTTTCTAGAGGCAAGATGCAAGAAACTGCGCACGCATGGAACCGTAAAGCAAGGGGGCAATACGATGCATAGCATTTACCATCTGGGCGCACAAAACACGCCATACAGGCGTCGAGGGGGGGAAAAAAAAAGGGGGGGGGGGGGTTCACATTGCAAATATATGGGGATCGCGAATGGCACGTTGCGGTGTTGCGTTGGGAAAGTAATGACTAGGTGCCTAGAGTGCGTTGAACTTTACTATCTAGTACTTTCCTACCTACAGTACCTAAGTAGGTTCCTATAACATACCTACCTGTTAGATACCTACCTAGTACTCAATACGTGGGCAAGTGCTTTGGGAAGGAGAGTAAGGTGGTTCGTAGAATGTTGGAGTCCTGGATTGAATCTAAGTCCAAGTAAGTACCTACAATGCAGAACGGTCAAGGGCAAGGCATCCCATCCATGACGGTTTAGTCAATGTGATATGGCTGGCGGAGTCTACAAGACGAGACATGTCTCTCGAGTTGTGGACGATGAGAGAATTAAGGACGAGACGTTTTTTTTTTCTGTCCTTGACGTTGCTTTGTTGTTTGGCGTCAATGAGAGAGACACTGTGGCTTAGCAAGACGTCTGACAGGTTAGGCACCTACCTACTTACTGACCTATAGTGCTTCGTAGGTAATCCCGAAAGTTTTCACACCAGATTTGTGTGGCCAAATGCTCGAAAATACTTGTACTCGCTGTATGCACAAGAAAAAGTACCTACCTAGGACAGTCGGGGTGGGGGAGAAGCATAAGTCGTGGCGTGTCGTGCTTGGCCTTTGCTCTTGTACACATGATGGACATTGGCTCTATTCATTGGGCAATGCGTGGGCAATGCGTGAAAGAAGCGACCTTGAAACAATTATCGCCTGAGGTTTGAAGACGATACAAAGCTGGGTCGACGCACAGTGGTGCGTGGGCAATTCTGAGACTTTTTGCACCAAGATTTGTATGGCGAAGTAGTTCCGAATTCGCCAAACACACTGTACATGCGCATACATGTACGTAAAAATAAAAGTGCCCAGTTGTCAAGCATGTGCGTCTAAGACCGAGACCGACTTGGCGGGACGTGGGTCTCATTGCTCAGCTTTCGAGTTTCATGTTGGCGCCAACTTAAAAAAAAAAAAAAAAAAAAAAAAAAAAAAAAAAAAAAAAAGAAAAAAAACCCAAAAGAGTCGGGCCAGCCCTCGCAAGGGTAGTAGTCAGAGTGCATGTAGTAGAGTAGCAAAAGAAAACACGGAGAATAAAAAGTCCATGGAAAAGGGAATGCATTTTCGTTTCCTGCATGCAAGCGGCGGGCCCCGGCTCACCAGACGTGTTCTGGCCGGGGTAGTACACCCATTCGACATTGTACCGTCGTTGATAAACCAACAGCCAACTCAATCCCCTCAGCCGCAAGCCGCCGGAGTCCAGCTGTCTATGGCCGCTGATGGGAGGGTACATATCTCACAAGGCGGCTGCACGGGCAGTGTGCTCTCGGTGGCGCATCTGGTGCTGCTTCCAGATGAGCGCACATGGTTGGAACCATACGTACATGCATCTGTCGCACAGATTACGACAAAAAGAAAGCATCGAACCGCTTCACCGCTCCCGCTCCGCAGCATGACCGGCATGGCGTCTGTTCCCGTGTGAGCATTGAACTGTAAGAACAACAACAACAAGGCGGGACCTGCGAGCATGTTAGTGGTCACTTTGTCAAGCCATGGCCCATGGGCCAAGGCTACAAGTGCAGCAGGTTCACAGACATGGATGAATTTTTCATGCGTGCGCGCGTGCGTGCGCGCGTGCGTGACGGTGCCATCGGGCAACGTCATTGCCATCCCCTCATCGGGCCGCGTTCCTGCAGAGGCGCATTCGAAGCTGTGATGATGGACGATGGATGACGGATGATGGATGACGACTGATGAGATGAATGTTGGCCGCACTTGCCCAGACTGATCAAGTGGTCCCACCAGATTGGACCTTCCGTGCCAGCGGCAACAATAGCGGCAGGAACATTGAACAGTTGTTTGGCGGCAGGCACTCCGACGTGGGGCAAGGCAGGAGCACTCCAGTGACTCCACTCTCACGGCTCCGAACTTGGAAGCATCGGCGGAGGAGGTATCCAGGCATCTGCCATCGACACCCTCAAGACGCATCACCTCACGGTTTCCAACTTGGCACTGCTATCAAGCATCTGCCACGCAGCCACCAACCAGCCCGGATCTCGAGTAATGCTGTCGCCACTCTGTTCATCAAGCATCACGACATGCATGTCGACATTGAACAACCATAAACAACCATACTACTGCGGCATCAGGCGCCAGCTGGCAGGCCCCATCTGACGCTGCCCGCGTTCAATGTTGTCCAAACTTGGCGCCAAATCCCAGTCGGCGCCAATCAAGATGCTGGATCCGCTCACTCCCATCGGCTAGCTGCCGTCCGATCGACGCTGATACTAGCTTCCCGCCTGCCTGGCGTGTGCAAGATACGGGGCCAGCATGACTTCATGAAGCGGCTGGGTACTTGGTACTTGTAGGGAAAGGGACATGCAGGCCTGCGCCTCCAATGCGAAACTCCAATCTGGAATAGATGGAAGAAAAAGCTCGCAAAGCAGATCCGGCCGCATGTGCCACAACGCGAGAATGGCCAGCGGACCGTCTGTATTCCCCGTCGTTGGACTGACTGACCATGGCACGAGATGTGTACATACCTGGTGGTCCATCTAGAAGCCATGTGCTTGGCCCGACTGTCAAGAAAGGTGGAGAGTGATTTGTCCACCGGTCGGCCAAGCACTCGTCAACTGGTCTCTTTGGTTCTGGTCGCAGGACTCTGGACTCTGGAGGTCTGGATTCTGGACGTTCTGGACGCTGAAGCCCAGCCCAGCCCGAGTCTATAATATTGCGCTCCCATCCAACGGGCCCGTTGCCATGTCACCATGTTGCCATCACGTCGATTCATCCCTTTCTTTCTGTATTTCTTTCCGTCATTGTCAACGTTTCTCGACAACTACATATCATACTCAAGCATCGCTGCTCTTTGAATCACCGCCAGAACTGCAATGACAGCAACGTACCGTGTCTGAAACGGTCTCTGTAATTTGGCATCGTCATTCTCCAAGACACATTAGGCTTCTACTAAACCACAGCCTCTACTCTCCTCATAAGCAAGCGTCCTTCCTGGCTTTCCCTTCCCTCTTTGTACTCCTTCTATTAGCAGCAGCAACGATCAAGATGGGCATTCACAAGAATAGCTGGAAGTCCACACTGGCCGCTGGAACCATATATCTGTGTGTCAACAACACCTTGTGCGTAGAAGCAGCCAGCGCTCAAAGCTATACTGATCGCGCTGTTGCATCGATCAATACATTGAACGGATATTGGTACAATGTTAGAGCAGGGGTTTGGGATGATGCTTGGTGGAACAGCGGAAACGCCCTCACCACGTTGGCCGATTTTGCATTACTACGACTTGCCGAAGCCAACAAGCTCAATATCGGCGGATACATGCGTAACACATTTATCAAAGCACAAAATACAAACGTCCAGACTTTCAAGACGAGGGCGAGAAACGGCATGGTTACATCGACATACTGCCTAGAGTATAACAATAGCTGCATGGCCAAACGGGAATTTCTGGGAACACTCGGATATCGCGACTTCATCAACGACTATTATGACGACGAAGGATGGTGGGCTCTGGGCTTGATTCGATCATTCGACGTTTCCCGCGACAGAAAGTACCTCAAGGCTGCGATTCGTATTTTTAACGATATGCAAACAGGGAGAGGCACACCATGTGGCGGGGGCATCTACTGGAATAAAGAGCGCAAGTATGTCAATGCCATCTCCAACGAGTTGTACTTGTCTGTCGCCGCCTCTCTGGCCCGCCGATTGCCTCGAAATAAAACTATGGAGCGCATCGCCATTGATCAATGGAACTGGTTCGAAAAAAGCGGTATGATCAACTCGGAACACCTCATCAACGATGGCCTGGACGGAAATTGCAAGAATAATGGTCTTCAGACATGGAGTTACAACCAAGGTGTTGTGCTTGGCGGGCTTGCCGAGCTTTTTCGCCTCACACACGATCCTGGATACGTTGACAAGGCCGTGCTTATCGCCCGAGCGGCCATCGGATCCCTTTCCAACAGCCAAGGAATTTTTGTCGAGACGGACAAGTGCGAACTCCGCCCGGGAAACTGTGGAAGAGATGGGCAGCAGTTTAAGGGGATTTTTGTTCGCAACCTTGGCTATCTGAACGAGGTAGCACCTCACCAGGAATTCAAGGACTTCATTCTTCGCAATGCCGAATCGATATGGAACAACGACAGAGATGATCAGAATAGGCTCGGAGTTGCATGGACAGGTCCATATGTGGCTGCCACGGGACCAACTCACAGTAGCGCATTGGACGTTCTCGTTGCCGCAATTGCTGTCGCATAGCTTCTCCTATTCTGCGGCCAGACGACCGAAATCACAGACAGTGTTGCAAGTTGGGTCATCATGATGTCTTTGAGCGCAGGCGTTTCGCAATGTGGCAGAAACCGGGGCGAACTGCGGGAGTGTCTTTGTCTTTGTTTTTTTTTTTATCCCCCCTTCTTCATGTTTTTCAATTCTATGCTCTACCCAAATGCTCGGGGCGATTTATACCACGGGAATGTTTCCACGGGAGACATTTATCGGTTGATCATCAGATCATACAATAGTAATGCCATTTTTTTTTTGTCCTTACGAAGGTGTAAACACACATACAGTGGGAGGCGGGTAGTGTATCAATGAATGTGTCTTGCTTTCTGACCCAACAACACCCGGCGCGGAGAATAAATATGTTAGCAACCTCCCTGCCTCTGAAGCCCCTCTTCACGATGTCAACTTTCAAGGCTCAAAGCCTCAAAGTATGGTAAGGCAGCTGTCCGCTGTGAGTCTCTGTGTCGTCTCGTGCTGGCGTGTGTTTGTTCAGGGTCGGGGCAGATATGACGCTGGTTCTGGGCATGAATGATAGCAGGTCCCTACCTCCTGCTGGCTCCATTCAGGTTCCGTTCTCTTTGATTATGGCTCCTTTGGAAGATGACCCCGAGGGTTAGGGTTGTGAATGAAGCACATGCAGAGTCCAGACCACGAGTCACGGACCTTGACCATTGAAGTTCCAAGTGGGGCTGGCCGCTGTAACCCCCCTCCCCCAGCCAACATTGAAAGTCACGCGCCAGGTTTCCTTTGGGACCTGCCGGATTGACGAAATGCTCATCGCGATTCGCAACGAGCGTGTATCTCAAAAAAGGTGAAGAAATGAGGCGAAGACACTCGACAGCTGTGCTTGGAAAGAATAGTGCTACCATGAGCCCTCCATGATTTTGTTTTATGTCGATTCGACTGGCACACATATTTCCGCACCTGGTGCCCCGCCAAGGGGAGCGAAGCGAAAAGATCGTCAACCACAAGTTGCAAGTTCACAACCATCCAACGCACCAAATGCGGCCTCTAGCGTGCTAGCTCATCCGAAGTCATCATCGCTTAAAACAACGTCAGGGTGTTGGGGCGTCAGAGCGCCCCCCCCCCGATACGCAGTGCGTGTTCTTGCATTTGTCAACAACGTCATTCTTGTCATAGAAAAGAATCCCAAGGGCCAGGACTCGAAACTCAATACTCGGGCATCATGGACGCGCCAGAGGCAGATTACGACATCAAGCTGCAAAAGATCTCGGCAGATCTGATCGCTGACCTCGACCTTGGCCTGAAGACGGCCCTACGCAAGACAGACGGCCGTGGCGGAACCAAAGTGCGATCCTTTGTGCGGGCCACAGAGACATGGAAATCAACCACCATGGTGCTGGACATGTTCCAGGAGCTTCCCCAGCTGCTAGACGCTCATCTGCCAGAATGGATTCCGCTCTTGGCGGAGTCGTACCTGGAGTACGCTCAGAAGAGGCACCGTCTCAGACGGACAACGAAGCAATCGAGCCTGCTCGTCCCAGTGGACTACGCCATTTCCAGAATCCTCTACGCGTTCTGCAAAGTTCGCGGGGAGAAGGTCATAGTCCGATTCCTCAATGTGGAAACCAAGTACCTCGAGATTCTACTCGCTTCTATCGAAGAGGCCGAGGAAAAGGCGGAGAGGCAATCCCAAGACCAATCCGCGGCTTGGGAGTGGGAGCAGCGTTACGTGGTGCTGCTTTGGCTTTCGCATTTGCTCTTGGCCCCGTTTGATCTGTCGACGATATCCACGCTGGACATGGAAGACGCTAGTGTTCCCAGCGTAGACGGATTCACTTGGCCTCCGAACCTCCCGGGTATTACTACGAGAGTTGTGTTCTTGGCTATCAAGTACCTTTCATCGCCGGGCAAGGAAAAGGATGCGGCCAAGGCGTTGCTCGTGAGGATTGCGATGCGTCGAGACATGCAGAAGCTTGGGGTATTGGATGCGCTGGTGAGATGGGCAATGGCTTCACTTCGGCCCCGAAAGAGTGAGCCTCTCAAGTCGACCTACTTTTACTTGGGTGTGCTCTCGTTCCTGGCCGGTGCGTTGAGATCAGCTGCCGAAACGTCCGACATGGATGTGTACCTTGCGCCCATATTTCATTGCGTGTATGACATTACGCTCGCCGAGAATGACTTGTCCCGATCGATTGTCAAATTGGCGGTGGTGAGGAAGATGATACTCAAGGTGATCCGGTCTGTAACCGTGTCTTTTTTGCGACAGCAGCAACAGCCGCAGCAGAAAACTACTTTGGCGAATATCGAAATGGTGGAAACAGCGATTGGATATCTCCTCGATAGCATCTCGGACAACGACACGCCCGTCCGGTTATCGGCCAGTAAAGCGCTCAGCATCATCACGCTTAAACTAGATCCCGGCATGGCTTCGCAGGTAGTGGAAGCGGTACTCGAGTCGCTCAACAAAAACGTCTTGTGGACGAAACCAGCCCACCAGGGGGACAAACCTGCGCGCAACTTGTCCAGCGTCAACAGCCTGGAGTGGCACGGCTTAACTCTTACGCTTTCCCATTTGCTCTATAGACGATCTCCTCCTGCCAACCAGCTCTCGGACATCATTCATGCCTTACTTCTGAGCCTCTCCTTTGAACAGCGCAGCACGTCTGGTGGCAGTGTGGGAGCCAATGTACGTGACGCAGCGTGCTTTGGTATATGGGCTCTCGCGCGGCGGTACACCACGCAAGAACTGCTCAGTGTGCCTACCACATCTGTATTTGCAGCAAAGGCGCACCCGACAACAAGCTCCATACTCCAGGTCTTGGGGACGGAGCTGGTGGTCACGGCGTCGCTGGATTCTGCTGGAAATATCCGACGCGGCGCATCGGCCGCCCTGCAGGAACTCATTGGTCGTCATCCCGATACAGTGGAAAGGGGCATCGAGGTGGTTCAGACGGTGGACTACCACACGGTGGCGAGGCGGTCGAGGGCTATCGAAGAGGTGGCCACCAAGGCGACTGTCTTGTCTGGACAGTACGGCGAGGCGCTGGTCGATGGTCTCTTGGGATGGAGGGGAGTTGGAGACGCAGATGTCCAGTCAAGAAGAGTCGCTGGAGCAGCTTTCGGTACTCTGACCTCGGAGCTGTCCCTGTCCGACAAGACGGACCGTTGTTCTCGCTTTTTCTCCTCAATCGAGCTGATCATGAGGCACCTCAAGTCCCTTGCCAAGCGGCAGGTCGAAGAACGGCACGGCTTGCTGCTGTGCTTTGCCTCTGTCCTGGACAGGATTGCAGAGAGTATTCTTGCACAACATGAGCATATCTCGCTCACGCTACCGTCCTCGCTGGTGCAGCACTCTTTGGCATCTGTGTCCGAGATTCTGGAGGATTGTCAGGCCACGGAATACCGCCGGCCAGACATCATAGTAGAGGGTGCCAGTCGCCTTGTCGTATCGACCCTTCCACTGCTACAGCTAGCACGCGTTGATCAGTCCAAGTCCTTGCCGGTACGCCCGGGGCGAATTTCGCTGTCTCCGCTCCGCGTGCGAGACTACATCAACGATCTGATACCGCAGCTCACAGATTCGTCAGCAAACGACGCTGTCACCAGACTGATTGCTGCACTTCGGCCCATTATTCCGAAATGGCTGAGCAGGAACGAAGCAGAAACCGTAGAGCCTGCCTCCGCAGCCGCCCTCGTTCTCGTCCTGTTTTCAGCGCCTCATGTCCGAGAATCTATCCTTGAGGAATGGGCCACGATAGTAGGCACGAAGCCCACGTCTAGAACTTCCAGCACTGGCCAGGGGTATTTCCATGCGCTGGCCATGGCACAGCTCATGGCGACGCAGAAGAGGAAGCACGATATCCACTCTGGGCATGACGACGTGGCGTGTCAAGCACTGCTGAACCGTTGGGCGCAAGATGGCGATGTGGAAGTGCGCGTCGTCATCATGCAGAGTCTTATTCGCAGCAGTCTCTTACACGCCGAGGCTGGACTGTTCCTGACCTTGCTGGCGGATGGACTGAACGACTATACGACGAATGCCAGGGGTGATGTGGGCTCCCACGTCCGTGTGCAGGCCCTGCGCGCTGTGCGCAGTCTCTGGCAGAGCAGTGCGCGTTCCGTCTCGGATCCGGACGTGATGAAGGAGTCGTTGCGATTTTTATTTCCGTGCACGCTGCGCCTAGGTGTCGAGAAACTAGACCGTGTGAGGGCAGAGGGACAGGCTGTTCTCGCGTTGGCGATGCAAGAAAGGTATGTTTGGAAGAGTTTGAAATGATATCAAGAGAGGGGGGGAAAGAGAGAGAGAGAGAAAAGAAGAATCAATTACACAATACTAATCTGGATGCCATCCTCAGTGCTGCCCAGTCATTCCAGTCCCTCACATTCTCCTCCAAAGCCTATTTTGCGGCTCTTCTCCACCTCGTCTCATCGCCCTCGCTGTCAGACCGCTTCCGCGAGCACGCGTCCCAAGATCCCGACCAAGACCACACAGCGTGGATGGCCGAACTCATGGCCGGCTTGGTCACCTCGGCCGACACCGGCAACGACGACCTCGTCATCGCGAGCCGCGCCGCCCTCACGGATTTCTGCCAGGCATCTCCGCGCCATCTAGACCTCGTATGTCGCTCGCTCATGCACAATCTGCGCCTGCACCCCGCGGAAGACCGGATTGCCGTGCCGACGCTCGAAATCTTGGCCTTTCTCTTCCACGTGGGCCTGTTTCAGGCTGCTCGGGGCATCAATCTGCGGCAGATGTGTCTGTTGGTCCAAAAAGCAGGGTACAAGACGGGCAATGTGCGCAAAATCATGGCCTGTGCGAAGGTATACGGCGGGATAGCCAGTCTATCCACCGCTAGCGCTACTGCTGTCGCTGTCGCTGTTGCTGGCCACGACGGGAGTAGCGACGCTCACGATGGTGTTGTTTCTGCTTCTGCCGCAGCAGCAGCTGGATCAGCAGACGATGTCCAGGCAGGGATAGACGAAGCAAGGAGGAGACTGGGCGTGTTGATGTCCCACCCGTGGCCTCGAGTGAGAAACGTGGCAGCGGATCAGATTTGGGGTGTGAGGGGATTCTGCGACGGGCAAGGACCGGCGAGGCTGACGAGCGTGGATTGGAGTGCTGCTGGACGGGGGGAGGTTCAGACTGTGGTGCGGGCGCTGGGGATGGAGTGATGCGGCTTTTCTGGTCTTGGTGACGAGCGTTAGAAGTAATGAAGAAGAGGAGAGAAAAGGAGGGAGAAGTAGTCCGTTCCTTTTCTTTTTTCTTTCTTTCCCTTTTTTTTTTTTTTCCTATTTCGTGTCCATGGTACATGTAAGTAGAGCCCCAGTCAGTTCATTAATTCATGTCCAGCCAGCCCGGTCAGAGAAAGCAGCTATTGACCGCCTAGTCCCCTTGTCTTGCATTTTTTTTCTCGCACTAGTGCCTCTCCCTCGTAATACTCGTCCCTTATTCCGTTCACCTTGAACCCTTTATATAATGACCATGTTCATGCTATTCTATACTATAACATAGAATGGTATTGCTTCTCTATCATAGTACATGCCCGCAGAAAACTTTTACGTCAACCAAAATGGGAGTCAAAGCGTGCGTTCGAGATGGAGAGCGTGGACTCAACCACGAACGCCAAACAGGGCATGAAATATATTTTCCTGGCCGACAAGGACACGGGGAGTATTTCGAATTTGGCTCAGTTGTATGGTCACATGGCACTTCGCGGCATTTCATGGCATGTCAGGGCATTTCACGGATGGAATCCGGGCCTGGGCAGGCAAGAGGTACAGCATTAAACATTGCATACCTCATGTCAAGGCGCGTAATGCCAATGCCAGCGTGATTTTCGGAGTCGCTTCACCCCCGGCAGCATGGACATGCATATGGTGCCGGCCTTATATGTTTCTTATGTAGGTATGTGCTGTGTATGAGGTGATCTCTCTGTACCTCTGGTAAGGAAGGGACCAGGAGTAGCTCTCAGATAAATGGCCGGCGAAGAGGCGGTTGCCGAGACCATCGTGGGTGTCGTCGGTATTGGCAGGCTGTTGCTATTTTCGAGTCAGGAATCGGAAACAAAGTCAAATTCAACAAGGCAACGTTGCCGCCTGCTTTTGAAACAATATTAAAACTTGACAGTATGATTTGCACCCCTGCCCGCGATGATTTCTCCGTCTACGCGAGGCTGGGCAACCACGGACGGCGGTGGGCAGCTGTGGGCAGCCGTCAACAGCCGTGATCAGCCGTGACCAGCTGTCGCCGGTTGTTGCGTCTCCCCAGCCACCTGCTCAGCTCCGTTCCAGGACAGCAACGCAACACAACAGCTCAACAGACGGACTTGCATCAAACCCAAATGTCGACGACGACGACGACGACGACGACGACGACGCAGTGCTTTTTTGTTTTTTTTTTTTTTTTTTTTTTCTTTTTTTTTTTCATTTTCTTTTTCTCCTACTAATTTGGACGAAAG
>AFRA01000068.1:0-65954 GCA_000223055.1 Claviceps fusiformis PRL 1980
ACTCCCTTTCAACCCTTTTTTTTTCTTATTTCCCTTTTCTTTTTCTTTTTTGTCTTGAATTTTTTTTTTTTTGCCTTTCTATTTTCCAACCTCCCCCCGTTGTAATCGTATTAACTTGGACCTTAGGACTGCCTCATCGGACCCGTCCTCTCATTTGGAGCCTTGTTTATCGGTTTTGTCACCGCTCTATTCGCCTATCTGTTCCTCGTACTCACCCACCCGGCCTACAACGAGAACGGTAGCTACACCGTCGTCGTTGTCGCATTTGCCTTCTTGATGGCCTTTCAGGTGGGCTTGATCTTCACGACGCCAATCTCAAGTGGCGTGGATACCATCTTTGTCGCGGCAGGTTGGGATCCCCAGGCCATGATCAGCAACCATCCCGAACTGTACCAGGAATTGGTCACGTTGTACCCCAAGGCCCAGCAAGCCATCTCGGTGAGGTAAACTGATGGCCTGTCCGTGCAAGCAGTATATTCGGATTTCCTTTTTACCCTCCTTCATCTTCCCTCGAGATCGTCTACCTGCCCTTGCATAGAAAATACCCATGAGAATGAGTCTGTAAGACAGGATTTTATACTAGTAATTTTTAATCTGTATGCTTTTTGTTCTCTTCTACTACCGATCGTGCCCGTTTCCGCAAAAGTAGCCCAATTGTCGTTTCCTTCTCATTCAAGAGACGGGCCTCGATACTGAAAGACGTAAAGCTCGAGAGCCGTTTCAGGCCTAGACAATCATCTCAGGCGTATGATATGCCGTGGTTTTTTTGTTCAAGTGCTCCTAGGCATACAAGTGTCTCCTGAGTCCTCGGCTGGTTCTTTTTTCGCGTGTATTCTTATTTGGCAACATTCCGGGTATTCATAGATAGTTGAAAAGTGAGCGCGGGTCTGAAGACACAAGAGCAAGAAGAGTACTCGAGACCAAACGCGTGGCGCGAAGTTGACATGACGGCTGTAGATAGCTGCCATCGGAAACCGACAACACGTGACCCTTGGGGAAGTGTTTTCAAGGATATCTTATGTTTACTTGTGGCTAGTACATCAAGTTCCGTTTGGTCTGATACCGCCAGTCCCTTTACGTGCGAGAAATCGTCGAGGTCGCAAAACACCAAACACCTACACTGATGGGCACGAGATACGTCCCCTGTTCGCGACCTCGCTTGCAACATCCGTCTGTACCACATGACGTTCCTAGCATCTTTATTCCCCCCCGTTCAGATGTTTTCAAACCACCAGACTTAGTCTCGAATTGGGGCTAGGCGACGCGTTGATTGGATCGGTCCGTCTATCAATTCATGTGCATGTGCTCACTTATATTGTGCATGAAACCCGACGGTGCATGCCGTGTCACGTCTTTCGTTGGCGTGTCTAAACGGCCACGTTGACAGGTTACGTTTATGCATCCGTGGCGTTCATGCTGAGACATGTTAAGCGGTGGGGTTAATGCCAGACTACCTGCATCACATTTTTGGTCTTTTCTCGTGCAGTGTAGAGATATTCTTGGTAGAATTTTGCTTCGACGCGGACGAAGAGCTCTTGCTAAGATTCTTGTGGCGATGCGGATCACATCTTTACATGGATCCATTCTCAGCTTTGTGTATCACCACGTGAGCGAGTGCCGCTTCTCATGTGTCGCTCGCCATGGTCTTGCATCTTGAGCTGCATGTAAACGTCAAATCCAGCCAGATGTCTTTCGACCGGCTGTCTTTCCTTTTCGAAAACCTGGGCAGTCCCATGATTGGCTAGTTCAGATCAGATATGATCCGCATTGTGATGGACGTTGGGTGGACCATGTTCAGTACTGCGCCGAGCGAGTAACCCAAAGTGAACCTGTTTGTGTTGGTGATTTTGCGCATCGTCTTGTTATTTTCTTACTTTTTGCAACATTAAAGACATGATGGAAGCCTATGCAGGACCGGCATGTTCAGTTGGAGGAGCCGGACTGCACGACCACGAGCAAAACGTATGCGTGTGTGTTGCTCGGCGCGGCAAAAACACAGAACAAGAACAAAAAACAATTACAAAAAGAATAAAAAACATGATTCAATTTTACACACAACTGCCAGCAAGATGACACGGAACTTGCGACATCTTGCCCCTCTTTCTCGCCCTCAAGCCAATTTGGCCGTCTTCCCCCTGTTCAGAAAATAGTACAACGGCAGCAACAAGACGGCGCCAACCACACACAACAGGGAACTAAACAGCTGCCACACCCGCCACAGATGTTGCCCAACCCGCGGCAGCAAGAACTGCAGACAGTCGCCCAGCTGATAAAAGTCCTCCTGCTGCGCAATGTAGTACTTTGCGCGTTCCTGGCCCGGTCCGGCCAGCGGCGCGGGCTCACGGCTCTCGGTAATGGCGGCGCGCGAGACGGTCGAGTCGGAGGACCACGAGGCGCGCTGCTCGAGGTGCAGGACGGTGACGAGCCTCACGCGCGCCTGGTACAGGGGCACGAAGAAGATGGCAAAAGTCTGGTGGATGTTGACGAAGAGCTGGCCCGTCTTTTGGTCGAAGACGGCCGAGTCGATGGTGATGTCGATGTTGGGGCTCAGGGTGCGGTACCAGCGGTAGATGCAGAGGAGGAGCCATCGCGAGTCGACATTGGGGGCCAACGGCGCGAGGCGGCCCTTTTGGAAGGAGGGGATGTAGCAAAAGGGGTGCGAGAAGGAGGCGTTGGGGAGGAAGTATTCGGCGAGGGTGTCTTGTTGCTGCTGGGGGGAGCCGGTGGTGAGGCTTGTGATGACGGAGCTGATTTCGCGGACGGGATGTTCCATGGTGGTGATTTGTGAGGAGATGGATGTTGTGGGTTACAGAACAGTGCAGAAATGAAGGACGATTGAGGTGTAAGGTTAAGAAACGAGAAAACATGGAAAAAGATGGAAAAATATAGAAAGAGATAGAAAAAGATAAAAAAAAGACAAAAAGATAAAAAAAAAAAGAACGTCAGAAAAAAAGGCCCCTTGAGTTCTTTGTCCCTGCCCCTGGTCGCCTGCGTGGTTGCTCCTTCCTCCGCGTGCCCCGCTTGCCCTTTCCCTTGCCGAGTGATGAAATCGCCATCGCCATCGGCAGCTAGGGCCCAGGGCCCAGGACCCAAAAGCCGGATTTTCCACCATTTTCCCCCCTTTGTCCCCACCTCACCAAACTCAATCCGGCCCACGATCCCGGCTTCAACCAATGCCAGGAGTGTACCGGACCCCCCTGTCAGCCTATTGTCACTCAGACCGGTCGTTGCTCCTTCCCAGAGCGCCCAGCCGCCCCTCCTCGCCCGGTCGTCATCACAGAGGCATGACACATCCACACGAAGATGCCTTTCACATGTCAAACCGGCCCATGTTCCTGCAGATTGACGAGCTCATGACGTCACTGCCTCCACATTCTTGCCAAACCCTTTTTCCTTTGTTTCATGACCGGCGGCTACCCGCCATGCCGTGTGTCACTCGTGGAGGATTAATTGGTTGAGAATTTGAGATGCGGCCTGTGCCTGGACACGAAAGAGAGTTGGATTATTGGTGGCGTGACGGGTTCGTTCCAAAGAATAAAATGAACCAGCAGCATTCAAAATTCCTCTCATGTCCAGTCTAAAGACCTTCCCCCCCCCCCTCATTTTCTGCCCTTTCCGAGGGTTTGCTCTTCATCTTCACACCGCAATCGGCCATTGCGGCGCCAAAAAAAAAAAACTTGCTTTTAGGTTTGCTTTACTGGAAACGAAAAAGTACCGGCATGATGGGCACTTGGACGGCAGAAATCGTAAAGGTGCTGGTGCATCCGCTGTTCTTTATTTACCAGTTGCTGCAATGGCTCATCAATGCGATGCTTTCTCCTAATCCGCCTCGCGTGGACGCGGAGCTGTCGAGGCCCAGAATCGCAATTATTGGAGCAGGTAAGGGGCTTTTCTCTCTCCTGTCATGTCATGCCCCGAGCCTCACGGGCGTCGTCGTGGAATCTTCAAGAGCCCAAGTTACTTTTGCAATGAAGCGAACTGACAATCCTGGTCAATTCTCACCTAGGCATCACGGGTGTGACGTCTGCTGCGCATTGCGTTGGTCATGGCTTCGACGTGGTCATTTTTGACGCGGGAACTAAGGAACAGCTTGGTGGGATATGGAGTGTGAGTTTTCGACTTGGATGGACCAAGATTTCCATCGTTCGCTGTTTCCATGCTTCCTGTTTCTTGTGTTGCCCTTTCTTTCCTCTCTCGGTTCCAGTAGCCATGCTGACGAAGAAGGCAGAAAGTAAACGACACGTCTGCCTTGCAAATCCACTCTATTATGTACAGGTAGGCGCCAAAATAAATTCCTTCTAAAAAAGAACCAAGCAAAGAATATAAGACAAGAAAAAAAAAGAAAGAAATACATACACGGAGTTGACATCACCTCCAACTCGCATCTAACCTCCATCACCATAGGTTTCACCCATCCGTCACATGGTCAGGGGGCTACCCAGATCGCCAAGAAATTGTCAAACAGCTCAGGCTGCTGTGGAAGCGCTACCGTCTCCAACGCAAGACGAGATTCAACTTCAAGGTCACCAAGACGTACCAGGACGATCAGGGCCGCTGGATCATCAATGACCCGTCCAATGGCCGTTTCGAGGGCTTGATTGCCGCAGTGGGCACATGCGGGGATCCCAAGATGCCGACTTTGCCGGGGATGGAGCAGTTCAAGGGAGAAATTCATCACAGCAGCAAGTTGACTGGGTAAAGAGCGTCATTCCTCCTCTACCTTCTTGCCTCGAAGGTAGCGCAGGCCGTTTCTGAAATCGAGAAACTAATCATGGTCTTTGAATCAGGACAAACGCCAAGGGCAAGTCTATTGCCATTATCGGAGGCGGCGCTTCCGCCGTCGAAGCTCTCGAGTTCGCCGCGGCCGCCGATGCAGGCAAGATTTCCGTCATTTCCCGCTCAGACAAGTGGATCATACCTCGCAACATCGTGGTCAACACTCTCCTCGCCTTTAACATTTTTGGTCAAGAGACAATGTTTTCGTTTGTCCCCGAGATTCTGCTAAAGAAGCTCTTCTACCGTGATCTCGAAGACATCGCTCCCGCGGACAAGGGCCTCTTTACCGACACACCCATGGTCAACTCGGACATTATGGAGAAGCTGCGCAATGGGAAAGCTCAATGGATCCGCGGCGACATTGAGACGCTTGTCGAGAATGGCGTGCAGGTCAACCGGCGCGAAAGGGGGGTGCCCAAGGGCGGCCCGGGCCACGAAGAGGTCGTCCAGGCCGACATTCTCGTCATGGCGACTGGATTCCAGAGACCATCCTTGTCGTTTTTGCCCGATGATTGCTTCCAGGAGCCCTACGGCCCGCCTAACTGGTACTTGCAGACGTTCCCGCCGGCGCACCCGTCCGTGTCGGCCATCAACTGCACGTATATTTCGGCAATTGGATCCGTCGGCAACTGGCACATTGGAATCTACACGCGCATTCTGCTCATGTTCCTCGTCGACCCGCTCACGAGGCCGAGTTCGTTTTGGATGCAGCGCTGGATCGACATGACCAAGTTGCTGAAGCGTACGAGCCCTACCGGCGCCTTTGACTTCTTTACCTACCTGGAGCTGGTGTGGTGGTTTGTGTTTTGCGTGGCATTTAATCCTTTTCGGTGGAAGTGGGCCGTCTTTGTCTTTTTCGGCGTCGGGATCGATCTGCCCAAGGCGTTTGTCGACAGGGAGCGACGGCTTTTGAACGGGGCGGGAGGATACACAAACACGGATGTTGGCTCGAGTATTTGAAGATCAAGGTCGTTATGGTCGATCTGTGTGTAGGTACTTCTCAATAGTTTGCCGTCACATGCAATTTTAGTGTAAAGGGTCTCGGGAATACTTAAGACCCTCGATAAAATTCATTTAAAACTTTCTAGAATTATCGCTGATCGGGGGAGTAGGTACTCTATAACGCCTAGATGTAGCACACGATAACGTCTTGCATTAAGTGACTTATAAATACTGCCTTAGTGGGAAAGGAGTATTGTATTTCTTTACGTTAGGTTGTAGGCATTTCGTTATAGGATCTTTACTAGCAATAGCTATATAATAAATACCTTTTACTTAACTTAAAGTGTACCTAGTTTTTTAATTAGTTTATTTAATGTAATTTCCGTTCTCATTTTAATACAATATATAATAAAATGTTATAAATAAAATATTACTCTATATTACTCTATATTACTCTATATTACTCTATATTACTCTTTATTAACACATATTAGTATATCTTTATTGCTGTATATCACTATATATTAGTATATTCTACTTCATATTACTACAGAATTCTTGTTTTTACTATACTCTACTTTCTTACTATATATACCATTATACATTGCTATATTTCACTGTACGTCATTGTCTATTACTCTATGTATTTATATAGTTCCATCTTCTTTTTTACGTTACCCACTCACACCATGGTCACGTGCTACAGCTACGAGCTCATCACTCGAAGTATGAGGCGGACTTTTGTTATAGTGGAAAGTATGCGATTCCTCAGATACTCTAATTGTTGAGGAAAGTGGTTTGGTACAGAAACTTGGCCCTCTCAGCATTAAAGGGGTAGAGCACTCTAGAAAACATGCACTGCGACTCATGAAGTTCGTACGCCAGTCACTGTAGTCAAAGTTGGTAGAGTAAGGGTAAAAAGCTCTTCTTCAAAAGCCCCTTCAAGGGTCCAGGAAACCAGCATTAAGCGCGAGTCTTCCGAAATGCGACCATTCCGTCTTCACTGACATGTGCACTGCCGACTTTCCTCCCTGCCGCGTTGAAAAAAATGAGACCTATGACAAGCTGCTCCTGATCAGGGTCATCGTGAGATTTATGAGCCAACGCGCCCCTTAAGTCCAGTTCGTTTTAGCCAGGAGCTCATGGACAAATGTCCTATGTAAACCTCAAAGCACTAACCTTATCTTGTAGGTTGCCACATCGGTTCTCTGTGGTGATGTAGAGGAATGAGCTCAAGAACTTGGTATCGTGGCCATTAAGATATTTCTTCTCACCTCGCTTTCGATGCTTTCAGCAGCTCTTTGCACCTTCTGGGCCCAGTCAGGTCCTGAGTGACCGTTCAATTTCTCGACATCACCCAATGTCACCCGTCTAACAAGCTTGAGCAGATTGCGAGCGGTGGTCGAGACCGATCTTTTGAACATGACTCACGTCGTTAGAGTCGAAATGAAGAGGAATAGTTAGAAACGGGAGCAAAAGTTGATGATAGATCCATCGAAATCTGAACTCATCAAAGGCAAGAGCTATCCTGCCTTTAAAGCATTCTTGGTTCTGAACTTTTACTCTACTGAACAGACTGAACTGCGAGTACATTAGACGCCCAACTACAAAGGCCTGCTTCCTTATGGAACCAATAGAACGATAAAAGATGGCTTTTGATGCAGGTGTTGTCGTGACCAGGCTATTTTGGTTTTGGACCGCTTGCTGACTTCTCGCAGACCGACGGTTATTCCGAATATACATTCATACATGATGCATGTACGTATCTACATTCGTGCAGTCGGTGTTTGTGGATGGTTGATGCGATGATTGATCAGATTTATTTTGTTGGTTCCATTTTGTATTCTATGTAACACAGACTCTCCTGCGTCATTGGAAAAGACGGATGTCTTGGGTAAAGCTTTCAATTCTTCGGACACTCCCGCTCCCTAGTGCCTACTTTCCATACCCAAGGGGATAATCCTGAATGATTTTGCACGCAAGGTCTAGTGACGCACGCCACCCGACGCCATCGACGCCACATAGCCTCACGGTACTATTTGTCTGCATATATGCAATTAATCATATCTGATCAAGTACTCTTCATACCTGGCATGCTTCAGCATTGGACAGAATCTGCCTAGTCGGTTCTGAAACCCCTCCTGTGAAAGCAAGTAAAGGTCGAATGGGCGGTGGATGGTCATGGCTATGAGGTGGCCCAATGATGGAGCCTGGCGCAGTGCCACCATGAAAAGACTACATGGATATGTACATGGAGAAATGTTTCTTTTTTGTCTTGAAGCCGGGTGGCGCTATTAGGATGAGGTGGCGCAAGGAGCTCAAGTTTATGTATAATCATTTGGGGGTTATGTTGTACAACACACCGGTACATGAGGCGTCGTCCAAGCAGGATTGATACTCCGATACATGTAGCCGTGCGTGCCACGGGTGATTTTCACCACCACATCTCATTGCCCAAACGTCGTCAGGTCTGATCTGTTCCGAATTCCATCTCAGCACCTCGAGCTGTATGTACAGGTATGCGGTCCTTCTTCATGCTGCGGCGGCCTAAAGCCAGGCTCGTCATGTCACGTCCAACCATGTCTTGTTATTCTCAAAATTCTGCGTTCAGCAACGCACCAAGAAGAGTTGCCCGCCTAGCTGGCAGATTAGCTAGCAAGCTCGCCCCATGGTTATCGGGAACAACGCGTCCCCGGTCGGACCCTCGGGCTTTTCCATCTCATGGCTTCGACATAATCGACGACGACTTCAAGCTGGATGAGGAGAGCTTCCCTGGGTATAGTCCCGGCATCTTCTATCCGGTCCAGCTGGGCCACATATATAACGGTAGATACCAAGCCGTGACGAAGCTAGGTTTCGGCTCATGCTCGACGATATGGCTGGCACGAGATCTCCAGTGAGTTTACGAGGAGACGACCATGAAAGAATGGGAGATGCATGGAGCTGACTTCCCCTCCCGTAGAGAACACCGCTATATCACGCTCAAGTTCTACATTCATAATTCTCTGGAGCATCGTGAACTTCCGTTTTATGAGAGGCTAGGCCAGGTTGTGCCAAGTCGGCACGCAGGCGCAGCCAGGATTCGGAAACGACTCAGCTCGTTCAAAGTGGCTGGTCCACACGGCACGCACATTGTCCTGGTTCTGGAAGCGGCGCAGATGTGTCTGGCCCACATGGACATGATGTTCATGAAAGGTCGTGGGTTTGACGAGGGGTTTGTCAGGTCTGCCGTCCAGGAGATGCTGTATGGTCTGGACTTTTTGCACACGCATGTCCAGGCCGTCCACACAGGTATGCAATGAACGCTTTCTTCGTCTTTCATTTATGTGGCCGACTTTTCTTCACTTTCCCTTTTCCCTCTTCTCCCCCCTTCAGTACCGCTTCTCTCCAGTCCAGCGCGGGCCTCAGCTAACCACCTTCCCAGATATCCATGCCGGAAACCTCCTCCTCGGGGCCCAAGACGATTCCATCTTCAAAAAGCTGGCGGATGAAGAAATGGTACATCCCAGTTGTCGGAAGCCGTGTGCTGACCGCACCATTTACTCTTCACGGCTAATGAAACCACAAGTTGGGCCTCTTCTGCTGTCTGATTTCGGAGAGGCCAGACTGGGACCGGGGCCTCATGCGGGGCACATTATGCCGGTGCAGTACCGGGCGCCGGAGGTTCTTTTATGGATTCAGTGGAGTTATGAGGTTGATATATGGAGTGTAGGACTGACTGTACGTTGTACAATCTTTTTTCTTCTTCTCCAATTTGTGTTCCCCTTCTCTTTCTTTTTCCTCCTCTTTCCCTTTCCCCTTATTTTATATCTTGTCCGCGATTCCGGATATCTTAAGAAATATCTCAAGAAAAGAAAGAGAGAAATGAAAAAAAAAAAAAAAAAAAAAAGAAAAAACACAACGCAGAAAACTCAAACCAATCTTAACGCTCCCCTCAGGCATGGCAGCTCCTCGAGGGCAAGACCCTCTTCACAGTCAAACGCGCAGAGGACCACATCTCCGACAGCGTCATTCTTTCTCAGCTCGTCGCCGTGCTGGGCCCACCGCCACAGGAGCTCCTGAAGCACAATCCTGAGCGTTCCCGCGAGTACTGGGACGACGATGGTACGTGCAATCCATGTTCATCTTCCCAAGAATTCTCAGACAGTGTGCCCATGTCATGAAACTGACCAAGGTATACACGATGCCCCTGCTGGCAGGAACCTGGCGCGGGATTGTCCCCATCCCATGGGAAAAGACGATGGAGGCAGCTGAGACGAAACTGGAGGACAAGACCAAGTTTTTGCAGTTTATGCGCAGAACGCTGGCCTGGGATCCGTCCAAGCGGCCGACGGCGCGGGAGCTGTTGGATGATCCGTGGCTGGTAGAGGATTCGGAGGCGTGATGGGGAGAGAGACGGGCATTGGGCCGTGAATTTCAACGTACAATACCAAGTTAGTGATGTTATCTGGCAATTCCATCTCGTGATGTCTGTTCAAGTTTCTGTACGAGTGTCAAAAATGAACTTTATTATGGTTTGAGCACGCACGAGCAGACAGCATTGAGAGGCAGTCTAGCAAAGCGTGGCCTTTTTCGACACGCCCTAAGCTTCATGGGGCTTGTTTTAGTCAATCCATGTAAAATAAACGTGTAATTCTGGTGCTGCGCGAACTCTTGTTGCCAGGATACGTCAGTGACCGGGTTCATTAGCGCCGGCGGCTTGGTTCTGGAAACGGCGTCATGGGAGCTGCTTTATAAATGGAATAAGATTTTTGTTTTCAGTCATTTGGTTTTCTTTTTTCGTTCTTTTGTTTTCCCCATTGCTCTGTCTGCGGCATCAGCCAAACAACATACGGAGGTAGTCCTATTCGAATCGCGAAGGACCATCTATGCATCTTGGACAATAAGAATTTTATCAGGCAAACGGAGCTTTGGCTGATGAAGCGAAAAAGGAGCGGAGCGTCTCGCTCTACAGATTTAAAATGAGGCCTGTCTGTGGAGGCTCTCATGATGATGGATACTAGATCCTTATGGTTGCCCGAATTTCTCAGCAACCTGTAGGAAGGCAAAGCATCGGACTTTCCAGGCCAAAAATAAATGCCACACTATTAATTTATGTACGTTTCTTTCTTTTTTTTCCATCTTCTTGTCTAGCTATTTTTTTTATTCTTTCTTATTGCCTTCTTTACTAACTATTCTCCCCTCTTTTGTTTGATAAGGTATTTCTTTTCTCTTTTATTCTGATCTTTACTAGGTATTTCTCTTCTTTTTATCAGCTTCTATATTCTTAGCTATTCTTCGCTCACGTTATTAGCTTCTTTGCTAGCTAACCCCCCCTCCCCCCCCCCCCGTTTTTATCGCCTTCTTCGCGAGCTATTTTTTCCTGTTTCTAAGTTTCTCTGCAAAGCTGTTCATTCCCCCTATTTCTCTGAGCTTCTTTGCTAGCCATTTTCCTCTTTTTCATCACCTCTTTGCTAGCTGTTCTCCCTCTTTTATCAGCTTCTTCGCTAGCTGGCAGTGATTTTCCAGAGCGCTGCTTCAAGCTAACTAGTACCCTCCCCCCCACAATTCCCCCCTTCGCAGCGTAAAGTCTCTTGATACTACGTTGGTCTTGCAGTATACATTACGATACATTTGATTCTTGCCGCACAGTCGCCGAGGACTTTTCTAATTAAGTAACTAATAACATTTTCAATGATAAAACGTCTATATATGTGATATACGCAGAAGTCAAGGGGGAAACGGGAGTAAGAACGGCGAGAGAAGAAGCTAATAGAAAAGGGGGGGGAATCCCAGCCTATAGAGAGCCGACTGGTTCAAAGTAGCCAGCGAGGAAGAAGCTAGGACTAGGCATCGAATTTGCCGGAAGCCGTATAAGGCTTTGCCTGCCTCTGATACCGATCCATGCTGGTGGCTATACGGATGTAGCGTGCGTCCGTAGATATCGTTTTACTATCGATATACGTTTACTACCTACCTGTGTGGGCCTGGATTCTGGTAACACAAGCGCAGTCTGTCACAGGCCCATCAGAGGTTCCGTCATAATTGCCGATTTGAAAATGACATGATACAAGACCTGATAGCACTTCTGGTTGCCAAGAGTCGTCAGCAGCCTCTGAAGAAGCTCATACTTGAAATGTATGTTTACTATGTACATACGCTTCGCAAATCCAGAACGAAACCTTAACGGTCAACGTCCAACTTCCCCTCACGTCTCAGCATTATTCCCGATTCACCCGGTCAACCAGTCACTCATTGACAGCACGGGCAGATCCTTGCACGTGCGGCGAGTCAATTCTGGAGGGTCTGCTCATGTATTCATTGGCAATGTACTCACAAAGGTCATTCTCACACGCACAGAGCATTCAGAGGCTTAGTTTTTCGAAATCATCACCATCACCGTGTCCATCTTCTATCTTCTATTAGAAAACAAATCGCTCGCTACTGAATGAAAATTGCCCACCCAGATCATCGTATCCTCATCTAGTCCTCATCGCCTCCGCATTCCCTCCTGCGCACGCTTCACCAGCCCCGCTGCTTCTGCCGCCACATCGTGTCCCGTCCGCCATGTATACAGCGCGACACCCTGACTATGCAGCTGCTCCTGTGCGCGCAGGAGG
The DNA here is from genome assembly GCA_000223055.1 of Claviceps fusiformis PRL 1980. NCBI lineage: Eukaryota > Fungi > Ascomycota > Sordariomycetes > Hypocreales > Clavicipitaceae > Claviceps > Claviceps fusiformis. Next base: position 12,318 of record AFRA01000068.1, read on the forward strand.
CGTCTCCGCCACAGCTCGAGTTTCTTGTTGACGGTGCCGGTCTGGGGCCCCAAAATGGGGGATCCGGAGGGGGTGCTTGAGCCGGATCGGGATCGGGAGCCGGAGTGGGTGCCGGAGCGGTAGTAGCTGAATCCGGCTGCCGAGGGCGGGAGGGGCTCGTAATCGACGTCGGCGTTGGAGGAGGAGGGGCTGCGGCCGAAGAGGCGGGGGCTGAGGGTCTTGAGGCCTGATCTGCGTCGGGGGAGAGGGGGTGGCGGGGGATCCCGCTTCACGGAATCGGCGTGGCTGATGGGTTGGGAGGGAACGACGTGCTCTTGGTTGAGGTTTGGTCTTGTGGGTAGAGGCGGAGGGCCTACAAGGCCAGAAGCTTGGCCTTGTGATCGTCTTGGCTTCGGCGGAGGGGGAGCTTGAGTGGGTAGGGTGTCGGTCTTTGTGTCGTGGACAGCGGAGATGTTGTTGCTGAGGACTGGGGCGCTTCGCAGGGCAGCGGGCTTTGCAGGCCGCGGGGGAACTGGTTTGCGGGCGGCGAGAGCCTCGGCGGTGCTTCTAAAAGAAGACGATGACGAAGACGGCGTCGTCGTCGGGACAATGGATTTTCGCTGCTGCTTGGTTTGCGCGAGCACGGCTTCTTGTGGAAGCGTATCCTCCTCGGGCTCTTCGGCAAAATCAATCAGAGTGCCCATCACCGGACCACCCGTGGCCCTTTCCTTTTCCTGGGTAGTGGACACTGCTCCGGCAGGAGCAGAGTTTTGTCTGCGGATGCCTGACCTCTTGTTCACATGGTCTGATGGTAATCTCCCGTCGTCATCGAGCGCCATACTCGATATTTTGCGCTGGGTAAAATCAACAGCCGGGTCGAAGAAGCCGGTTGCATTTGGTGGCGTCGTGACATCGCGTATGAAGATGGCCAACACTCGGCCGGGATTGGCCAAAGCCAGCTCCGTGTACACCTCGAGGTCGGCTTCTCCGCTGTCGCCAACGAGGAGAAACTTTCTTCGCGGAAAGTCCTTGATCAGTCGATTGAGCGTCGTCTTCTTGCGCTCGGCAACGGGTTCAAAGATTCCCTGGAGCATGCCGCTGTACTGTTTCAGATGGAGGGAGCCAGGCGGGAGGCCAGCAATTTTGAAAAAGGTGGCCAGGACGGGATATAGTTGCCACGGGCTGTTGGAGCAATAATGCATGCTGACGCCCATCTGATGCATGTCCGTGTACCACTCGCGCACTCCGTCGATGCAGAGATCTCCGAGATCGCGCACAAAGGTGTTGCGAAAGATTTCCCGTGCGCCGCTTGAGATGTTGGAGCGTTTGATGGTGTCATCAATGTCGCTGATCAGACTGATGCCTGCCGGATGTGTAATCTGGACTTCTTGTGTTGCCGACAGATTCTCATTGGCAAGCACCCTGACATGGGTCGGAATAAAATGAAGAGCGGCGCGGATGTTAAAGTGACCCGCATCATCGGTCAAGACCGTTTTCGACTGCGACTCGGACTCGTTATAGAAGAATATGGTGATGGGCATGGCCACGAGCGGATTCGTCAAGAACGGCGCAACACGAGCCATTAGATTTGCATTGGCCACGGCAAGCTCTGCTTCACTGAGATCGCCGGCACCAACACCGGAAACCTGCCGAGGTGCGAGGCTTGGGCTCGCTGGTGCCGAGTCCGGAGTACGGCTGCCGCGTCGGTGATGTCGTCTGGACACGGGACCGACGTCACCAACGACACCGCCGAGGCTGTTGCCCTCCTTGGGTTGCTCGCTGTAACCTCCGGCGTAGGCAACTCGCTTTTCTTCCTGGCCGCGCTTCTCTATAAGGGCAGCTTTCTTGACGATCTTTTCCTGATCATGGATTGCCTGGTGTATCTGATGCTGAGCCCTCAGTTCACCAGCAATGCCGCCGCCGCCGCCGCCACGCGGAGTGCTCTCACCACTGGTGTTCGAACCAGAAGCTGGGTCCGTCCTGGGAGCCGGAATGCCGCTCAATTGGCGTGCGAGGCCGATGAGGATGCGGTTCCTTCTCGTCATGGGCCCGATGTGTGGAGAGTACACCCATCCTCGAACATCGACATCAACCACCGCCTTCTCATCCTCATGCCGTTCCCATTGCTGTCGCCACCAGTCTTCGTCTCTCTGCTCCGGATAATCAGACGCAAATGGGGTTCTTGCGCCCGGATCCCAGTCTGTTTTCACGTGGTTCTTGGCGTACGAAGGAAACAACACCATCTGCTCATTGCCTTGGTGAGCAATGGCCACGTCCGGAAATGCGCCAGGGATATGTGTGCTCTCGTTGGCTCCAGAGTCATCCAGCCCCCTTCCTCTAGACTGGACGTACGAGTCGCGGAAATCCGTCACTGCCTGTTGTCCAGTCCTGTACAGATTACCAGCCATGGCAGCCAGCTTTCTGCGGCGATAGCCCCTTTCTCCCCTGTCGCCGACGTCGGGCGATGCATTGTTTGCGTCTTGGCCGTAGCCCTGTGCCAAGCCCGCCGAGGGGGGCATCTTGATTGGCTTGTAAGGCTCGCACGCACCCGTCTTTACATGTTTGGGGGGCGATGGGAATGCGCGGGTATCAAGGACGATCTGGCGGCTATGCCGGGCGACTAGATCCGAGAGGCGGCTTGTGTTGTCGGCGCGTTTGCGCTGGCGATGGACCAAGTAGCGGTAGAAGCGCGACTGCAAGTTGTGCTTGACGTGCGGCAGTGTATCGAGGTGGAAGGCGAGCAGACGTTCTCGGAAACGATGTCGGACACGATCTCGGATAGCGCTTGGAAAGAGGAATCGCACGATGCTCTGGCCGTGTCGAGCAGGATGCGACTGCCTGGGGGGGAGAGGCAGGAAGCGAAAGAATCGAAAAGGCGCCAGATTGTCGATTTGGTGCGTCGTCTCGGCAATACAGCTGCTCTTTCGTTACGCAGCGCAAAAAAAGCTGGGCGGTGAATGATATATACCTAGGTAGGGTAGTTGGTATTCTGCTCCGCTTCTGGCAAAAGACAAGACCACGATGGGTGGATGTTTTGGCGTTGTCCGGTGAGTGGCAAAAGCTGTCTGGTCAACTGGTCTCAACCGCCCTTGTCGATTCGACACATGCAGCCAGTCACCACTGACCAGACCCAGTCCCGACCAGCAGGCACGGGTATAATGACAGGCAGCGGATTCGATTTTGGTTCGTCTCAACAGCTTCAGATTCGGACCCGTCGTCGAGTTGTTCTTCCGGATCGTGACTCAAGAATCAGGACAGACGTGCCGGCAGCTCACATGGTGGAGCACGTGGGCAGCCGAACTGGTGGTGATTGGACCGGGATGACTTTTCGCTCTTGCCGTCTGGTGCTTCAACATGATATCAACTGCCGGTCGGTCGGTGACGAACCACGACAGCACCTGATAACCGCCCATCAACACACAATGAATGTTGCTTTATTAGTCATCCGCCCAACGACAACAACCACAACCGCAAAAGCACCAGTCTCACAACAAGCTTCAAGATTCACGTATTCCCTAGCTATTACACTGGTTGGCAGCTCAGGCAATTTTCTCTATCAAAACGAAAAAAAAAAAAAAAAAAAAAAAAAAAAAAAAAAAAACAAGTCGGCCCCAATCGTAACAGCTACCCTATCGGCACTGCACCGACTCTTACATACTAAAGAAAGGCGGAGAACAACTTCATCGTCCTACCCACCAGTGCTTCCCCGTGATCCTGCCTTGATCTCAGGCGGGATTCGCATTGATATTTTCCATCAAATAACTTTCAGCATGACAAGTTGATTCAGACGCGTCCATCTTCGTGAGCACGCCAACGCTGCCGGATTTGCTACAACACTAGATACCTGCAAATTATCTACGCGACCATGCTGAGTTGTATTTTACAAGCAAGGAACAAAAAAAAAAAAAAAAGTACCACAATGGTGCAAAAACCCCGTTGCTCATTACAACTACTTCCTCGGCTTGCCCTTGCCCTTTCCTTTGCTGGCGCTGCCGCCCTTCCCTTTGCCCCCCTTGCCCCCCTTGCCCCCCTTGCCTGATTTAAACTTGGCCTCTGCGGCCGCAGCATCGCCTTTGCCCTTCTTCCAAGCCCGACCACCATCGACGCGGTCAGATCTCGAATCCAGCTTCTTCTTATCCTTGTTGCTGAGCTTCCCCGTAGCAGACTTCTTCTTGAGTCCTTCTCTGAGGCCGTTCAGTTCGTCCTTGCCGGCCTTGCTGGCCTTCTTCTTGTCATGCTCCGTCTCGAACCATGTCCTTCGGGGACGCGACTTGATCTCCGCCTCGTGCTCTATCAGGTTCTCGCCCTTCTTGACCTGCATTTCCGCCGCCGCCAACTGCTTTTCTTCCTTTTCTTCCTGCATGATTTCCTTGATGTCATCTTCCATGGCGTCAATCTCGTCTTGCATTTTATCCGCATCTGCAGGCGCTATGATTCTGCTGATGATCTTGGCACCCTGCGCCTTGCCCGCCTTGACCGCGGCTTTGACGACTTTTCGATCCGTCTCAGCGGCCAGCGTCACGGCCGTGCCCTTTCTGCCTGCACGAGCGGTACGGCCGACACGGTGGACGTAGATTTCGAGAGATTGCGGGGCTTCGTAGTTGATGACCGTGTCAACGCCCTTGATATCGAGACCACGGGATGCGAGATCTGTGGCGAGCAGATACGAGACCTTGCCGTCTCGGAATGATTCGACGCTGCTGATACGCTGTTGGAAAGAAGGGGGTTAGAAGTTTCAACCAAGAAGAAAAAAAAATTGATGCAGTACACGATGCAAGTCATTACTGTCTTTTGGTATGTGTGCATGGTGGGGGGAGGCCAAAAACGGCTCTCATCAACTTACCTGTGTTTGATTCATACTACCATGAAGTTCGGCACATGACAGCCCAAGCAAGCCAAAGACAATACGTGCTCTGTGGGCCTCCTTCTTCTGACGGAAGAAGATGATGACTCGCTCATGATAAAACGTCTTGCAAATGTGGGCCAGATAGCCCATCCTCTTGTCTTCTCGCCCAGGCCGTAGACGTACAAACTCTTGCACCAACGTAGTCACAGTCTTCTTTTGCGAGTCCACCATTAACCGTACCGGCTTGTTCAAGCCAACACGAATGAGTCGGTCGACGGTAGATGTCATGGTGGCCGAGAAAAGCATAGTCTGGCGCGACTTGGGCAGCGTGGTGAGAATCTCGTTCAGCTCATCCGCGAATCCATCTTCCAGCATACGATCAGCTTCGTCGAGAACCAGGATCTCAACAGTGTCGACATTGAAGCTGGCCGAATTTCTCATGTGGTCGATAAATCGTCCTGGAGTGGCAATGATGACGTCAGGTCGTAATCGAAGCTCATTCTCCTGAGCTTTCAAGCTCAGACCACCGACCGCCAGCGTGAACTTGATGTCGGTAAATCGAGCTAGCTTTGTGCCGACTGCATGACATTGAATGGCCAATTCACGCGTGGGGGTCAGCACGACAACGCGCGTAGTAGGAATCTTGTTTGGGCGGAAGAGCAGTCGCTCCAAAATGGGGACCAAGAACGCGCCAGTCTTTCCGGAACCCGTGACGGCACCTCCGACGAGATCCTTGCCCATGAGAGCAATGGGAATGGTCTTGCTTTGGATGGGTGTCGGCTTGCTGAAGCCGACTGCTGCGAGACCACGAAGAATCGGCCTCGACAACGACATGCCTTGGAAGTTGGAGGCGGTGGCTTTGTCGCCGGGCTGTTTGGCTTCCTCTGGCGCGAAAAATGCATCGCGCTTTGCCTGCTCTTCGGCATCTTCCTCGTCGTCACTGAGGTCAGAAGCATCGTCATCAGGATGCTGAACTGGGGTAGCTACCGAATCGTTGTCTGATGCAGCTTCATCGTCTTCCTCGTTGGCAGACTGACTGGTCTTTCTTGGCGCGTCCTCATTCTCATCGTCACTCTCCCCTTCTTCGTCATCCTCTTCTGCCTCCGAGTCGGCATTCATTCCAAAAGCGTCGTCCGCCAGTACTTCGTCGTCGTCGTCATCCATGGCAACATCCATGCCATTTTCTATTTCAGATTCTTCCTCTTCATCCTCATCTTCTGCTTCGTCATCCTCGTCCGCGCCTCCTTGTTTTCCGTCTGCGGTCTTTGCATCTTTGCCGTTCTTCTTTGCCTTCCGTCGGCTGATAATGTCGTCCAGGTCAACCATCTTCCTGTCAGTATTCATTGCGCTCTTTGCTCCTTCAAAGCCCCAGCCTTCGAGCTCCTCCTCGCCGCCGAATTCACCAGCGTCATCTTCCACAAACTCGAAATCCGAATCCATAGCGCCATCGTCGTCCTCATTACGGCCCCATATTCCAGTGGGCTCCTCCTGCTCAGAATCGCCCTCATCTTCCTTTTTTCCTTTTTTGGATTTTTTGCCCGTCTTTGCCTTCTTCTTGGGGGGCGGTTGTGGGGCCGTCTCTTCCTCGAGCGGTCCGTCCTCGTTATCAGAAATAGTCGTGATGAATTCGTCCTCGACTGGCTTTCTCTTGTGATTAGGCGCCATGTCGGGCACTTGTATCTGTAAACGGTCCCAATAAAAAAGCCTCCTGTCCACTATTCTTGATGAAGTGGCGGAATGTCTGACAGTAGATCTAACGCAATGGCAACTAGCCGAAAGTGAATGAAGAGTTCAATAATCGTTGGCAGAAGCCTTTGTGCCAAGACGCTGGGAATTGCTATTTTTCTGCCACGCAGAATTTTGGCGGTGGGATTGAAATTACCGGATTCGGATTGGCCGTGCGGATTGACGCAACAGAGGACGATGTGAGGGGTCCGTTCTAGACTCCAAGCCGCTGTTTTCCCGACCTGGCGAGTGCCCCTGAACCCCGCGGTTGATTGGACGACCATTCTATGAGCTTCTTTGCCCACCAAATCGTGGTCGCGGAAGGCTGCTAGGCTGCTGTTTCTTTGGACTCAACGTCAACAACTGGATTCTTGCATTTTCCATCGTTCTTCTCTCGTCGCTGCTTCGATCTGCTCAGCTGCCTGCTCGCCGCGCCAGAGTCCCAGCCAGCGTCGTTTTCCATATTTTTATTCATCGTGTCGGACAGCTGTCCTTTTTTTTTTTTTTTTTTTTTTGCCGACTGCAATCATTCCTTTTCCCATCTGCGCGCCTTCGCTACCTTCTTCCACCTCGGTCGGCTCCGAGCACAAAATTTTACAATACAACCAAGATGGGCGAATCCAGGTTGGTGTCGCCGAGAACGCTTCCCATTCGAGAAAAAGCCAAAACAAAAACAAATTTCTGATAAGCTTGATATTGCAGACAAGAACTTATTCAATGGCTCAACAGCCTTTTGCAGCTCAACATGACCAAGGTTGAGCAATGTGGTACTGGGTGAGTTTACAGTGACCTGACTGTCGACATGTTTTCCGCCTCTTGATGCGTCGTATTGGTTCATGCGGTTCGAAAACCGAATGTCCACTACGTTCGAGTTTTGCCATCTTCTTCTGACTTTTCTTGAAACAGTGCTGCTCTTTGCCAGGTATTCGACAGCATATATATGGATCTGCCAATGTCTAGGGTCAAGTTCAACGCAAATGGTGAATGGGCATATGTGCAAAATTTCAAGGTCTTGCAAAGTATGTGTGGCACGGATGCGCGTCTTGGACGGAACGATGGATCAAGTCCCTGGAGCCCTAGAATAATATACGCAGGTGTTCTAACTTGTCCGTCTTAGATGCGTTCACCAAACACCAGATTGACAAGCCCATTCCAGTCGAGGCCCTCATCAAATGCAAGATGCAGGACAACCTGGAGTTTTTGCAGTGGACGAAAAAGTTTTGGGATCTCAACTTTCCCGACCACGATTACGATGCTGTTGCACGACGAAAGGGTGGCGCCCTTCCCGCTTCTGGCGCAGGCGCCGCTGCCCCCAGAGCTCCCACCTCTACTGGCGGCGCGCGAAGAGGTGGTGCTGCTGCGGCCGCACCCCGAGTGGCCAAGGCAGCTGGTGTTGGTCCCGGATCTGCTGCACTGCAACAAGAGAATAACACCCTTAAAGAAACCGTCGTCGGCCTCGAACGCGAGCGGGACTTTTACTTTAGCAAACTCCGGGACATCGAGCTGCTTATTCAGCAGGCCGTCGACGAGGATCCTGAGCTTGAGAAGCAGGAGGACGGCCTAGTCAAGCAGATTCAACTAATTCTGTATTCCACGGAGGAGGGCTTTGAAATTCCCGATGAAGGCGAGCCACTGGACGACCAGGAGACGTTTTAGAGTGCATGGACAAGAAATGGGTAAGCGGGATTTTTTTTTTTTTTTTTTGTTGCTGCTCCTCGTCGAGTTTGATGGATTCGACCATCACTACACTGCGCATTTCAAGGAGGATGGAGCGTCTGTAACACATGAAGATATAGAGAGATACACAGTAAAATTGTTTCCTCTGGTTTGCGTGACGTCCCTGTGACTGACATTCGTTGGGTTCACATGGGGAGATTGATGTGCCAATGTAGGTTCTCTAGAAGCTTTACTGCGCGGTAGATGAAAGCAATGAAGCAATTGGACAGCCAGGGAATTTTGAAATTGACAGCCTAGAACTTGACCATATTTCTGTATTTCTGTCTTTCTGTTTCCTTTTGCCGCCAATCTAATTAGGCTGATTGTGCGCAATCCGTGGGTTGCGACGTCGGGACGAATGGCAGGGACAATGGTCAGGCCATCCTCTTTTGTGTATAAGCCAAAGAATTGTAGGCAGCGTGCTTGTTTGAGCGATGGAATGGAAGGCGAGAGAAATTGTGAATCAGTTTGACCGGTAAGAATGGGGAGGAGCAGTTGTGTACGAAAAGCACCAGACTTGTCCAGCACTCGTCCCCAGCACTTGTCCTCCGGCTGATGACGCTTGCCTATTGCCTATTGCGAGACGAGACATGCATGAGTGTCTGTCGCATGCACCTTGGCAGTCATTTTTCAACATGGCCTGACCCCTGGCCGCCGCCTGGCCGCTGCCTGGCCAATGCACTGTGCTGTGATTGTGGGACTCGACTCCACCCCAGTTGCTTGTCCAGCCAACCAAGCGGCCAACATTGAAGCCTTGCCCGCAGACGGAGCCCACTTAAAGTTCCTCTGGTCCTGTTTGGCCGTCAACTGGCCAGTCGTCACTCGGTCACAACTTGCATCGTCATCATCATCAATCACCCCAGCAGCAACGATTTCCGCCCGACGGCCCGAAATATACCCTTTCGTCATACACCATTTCGTTTTCCCACTCAACACTCCTGCCTTTTTACGCGATATCCCCTCGACGGCCAGCGAAAAAGATCCGGGCATTCAATACGTTGCTGGCCTTGGCTCATCAGTTCATCGGATTGCGGAAGAGACGACGGATTTGAAAGAGCCATCGCCATTCTACGCTCTCGTGCGCCGCCCTCCTAACGTTTGCCGCGCTCTCCATCTACACCAACTCGGTACCGCCAACTTATTCTTTCCTCGGACTTATTGTTTTTGTCCAAAGCTCCTGTCCAAACCAGAACGATAAAACACAAGCTCTCATAGAGAGCCTTCCAAGCCGTGTCAAATGGCTCCGCCACCCGAGATCGGCATCCCGTCCACGAGCATCTCCGACGAAGGTGCATCCAAGCCGTATACCTTATACAACATCACCTTGCGACTGCCTCTTCGCTCATTTGTCGTGCAGAAACGATACTCCGACTTTGCCAAACTACACAGCACACTCGTGGGGCAGGTTGGCTCACCGCCGCCGGAGCCGCTGCCCGGGAAGCATTGGCTCAAATCCACAGTACGCTCAGCCGAGCTGACGCGCGAAAGACAGGTGGGCTTGGAAAAATACCTGCGAACAATAGCGGAAACGCCCGACCGACGATGGCGAGATACCTCTGCCTGGAGGACGTTTCTGAACCTTCCCAGCTCCTCGAGCGCCAACAACTCGGCAGTGTCGGCATCGGGCATGGTTCGACCGGCGGCCACGGGTGCGGCCGATCCCCAGACCTGGCTGGACATGTACAGAGAGCTCAAGCAGAATCTCAACGAGGCAAGGCAGCATCTCGCCCGGCGGGACGCTGCATCCGATGGCGGGAATAACACCGCCGCGGCGGAAGCAGGGTCTGCCGCCAAGAAGGTGCTCCTCAAGGCGGGTACCCTGATTAGCGGCCTCAGCGATGGCCTCCGCAGGATGCAGGAGTCGAATCGTCTCGGAGAAGGGGAGCTCCGTCGTCGAAGAGACCTCGTGTCCACAGCACGGATGGAGCGAGACGCCCTGGATAAGCTCTCCAACAGCATAGCCGGCTCGACTGGCGGCGGCGGCGGCGGCAACGCTGGCCGTGGAGCCAACGGAAAATCCTCCAACAATGCGACCGCCAACGCGACCGCCGAGAAGGCAGCCCTCTTGAAGGGCGGACGTCCAGCAGGTCGCGTGCTCGGGGCGCCGCTCCCCGAAACCGCCAAGAGTAGGACACTCGACAACGAGGGCATTCTTCTGCTGCAGAAGAAGGAGCTCGCGGAGCAGGATCTGAGCCTGGACCAACTGACGGCCATTATTCGTCGGCAGAAGGAGATGGGACTGCAGATCAAGGACGAGGTGGAGGCGCAGACGGAGATGCTGGCCCAGCTGGATGAGGACGTGGACAGGGTCTACAGGAAGCTGGACGTGGCGAATAACCGGATCAAGAAGCTCTGACTAGCATTCGCGATGCTCATCGTGCAGAACATCCTACTGTTTCTGGAAGTCGTGGTCTGGGTGATCTGGGTGGGCACTCGTGCAACGGAGGGGTTGGCGTGGCTGGTGCGAGTCGTGCTGCATCTGCTTGGCTTGTGGAAGTGAATACGAAGTTGCGGTGTGGTGTGATGGTGTCAGCGGATGTGTTGTGATGTGATGTGATGTGATGTGATGTGATGTGTGGTGTGGTGTGGTGTGGTGTTGGCGTGGGTTTTTGATTATAGCGAATATGGTCCATGTCTGCATCACGTCGGGACTATCAGACTGGTTATTCAAAGTCTCGAAGTCGGCGCGCGCCTTGCTTTCTCCCTTTTGTTCTGCCCCTTTTCCTTTCTGTATGTTTCTGTGTGTCTCTGTGTGTCTCTGTGTGTCTCTGCCTGCCTGTCTCTCTCTCTTTTTTCTTTTTCCCCCCCTCTTTCCCTCTATTTTCTGTCCTTTTTTCTTTTTTTTTTCTTTTTCCCATCCTTTTTTCTTCCGTGATCGCATTATCCACAGCTCCTCGTATGTCTGTTCTTGGAGTTGAGCGTGCGTTGGCGTTGACACTTTGAGACGGGGTCACCATGCGGTGATGTAGGGTGAGAGAGGGGGTGGAAAGCTACAAGGTAGGGCTCGAGAGCGTGGATAAACCGACGAGTGACTTGATTGGGAGTTTTCACATGCCGGTACATACATATATGTATGGACGCGCATTTGTATATCCATGTGCAATTTACATGTACATTTTGTATGTTTTTTCTGCGTGCCTCCACGTGGTTGTCCCGCATCCATTCTCGCCGCATTGGAGACGGGATCTGCAAGCCTCAGAGACCCTACTTATGTATGCACACTGCAGATCGTGATGGAGAAAGGGGGGAATGGTGCTCTGGAGATGGTCTGCCCAGCCGTGAAAACCACAGGATGTGAACCGAGAAAATGACGAAAAATCATGAAGCTATAAATGATGCATCTCGTTCGAACCGGAGCTTTTGTTTGGTTTCAGGTGCTCTTTGGTGCAATGCCGGGTGAATGTAAACCACACGGAGACGTCTCTGCTGCCTGCTGCCTGCTGCCTGCTGCCTGCTGCCTGCTGCCTGCTGCCTGCTGCCTGCTGTCCAGTGCTGGCTGAGTGGTGTTGAGTGTTGAGTGTAGAGGGTTTAGTGTTCAGTCTCCACTGCCAATCGGGCGAATGTCCTGGGCGCCACCTCGCTCTGCATTGTGCAGCCGCCCGGGCGAGCGGGCCCCACAATGCGAGCACACATCCACCCAGGCGACGCTACGCTATTCGCTGTTCGTTGGGCACCGCTGCTGCGTTGCCGGGACAACAGGCTCGGGGGAGACTTGCTCGTCTCATCTCATCATCTCATGCGGCGAGGAAAACAGAGGGTGTTGCATGAACACGGACACGACGGGCGACTTTGTCCGGTTTCTTTTCTTTCTTTTTTTTTTTTTAGTGTTCACCATTGTATTTAGTGTCGGCGAGAGAAAAAGAAAAAATATTCGACGCCCCTGACGAGGAAAATCGAGAGGAAAATCGCCGAGCAAAAAAAGGTTGTGCAAGTGCAGTGTCGCTTTCGTGGAGACGCCACGTGATGGGCGTGACTTGTCTCGGCTGTTGTCCTCTTATGAGGCATAGATGCTCACTTTACGCAGTTTTGGTGTCTGGTCTGTTGTCTCTGGGTGTCTGGACGTGGATGGACGCACGTGCACGGCCTTGCGCAGAGGCAGCTCTGATCATTTGGCGGGACCAACCGCGGCGGCGTGGTGGTGATTTGGCACCCACTGCACCCGCTGCACCCGCTGCACCCACTGCAAGCCCACTAGAGCCCACTAGAGCCCACTAGAGCCCACTAGAGCCCACTGATGAATCTCGCTGAAATTGGCTGGTGCCGTTCCATGTTGCACCCCGTCGACCCTGACAGGCCATGCGTCGACCCATGCAGCCGCCAGACGGAGATGACGCCGCTCTTGATTGGCCTCACCAGCTGGCGCCCCGCCCTGCCGAGCCAGAGAACTCCCGCCTCCCCCGCCAATCTGCTCCCGCACAGCCAAGTCGCTCCGCTGGCCAATGGACACGCCCCCTCCCCGCGGCACTTGGTTTGCTTCCCGCGCCGCTTGGTCGTCAAACCCTGAAGTAAACAATGTCCGAGGCCAAGCAGGAGGCAGGAGGCAGGAGGCAGGAGGCAGGAGCCAGGAGCCACTCACTTGGACGGCCGACCAGCAGCAAACCCCCGTCTGGCCTCGCAGCCCCTTCACGTCTTGGTTGGCTGCGAATCTGGCCCTGGCGAGCGGCCCCAGCCCATCCTTTTTTTTTTCCCTTCTTCTTTTCCACTCATACTTCTCGCATCACCGTCTTCCGCCCCTTTACGGATCCTCTGCAGTGTAGCCATATCTCGCTTCTCTTTCTTCTGCTTGTTCATTCCTGGCGCACCGTGTCTGGTCTGCCAGCATCCTTGCCTCTCGTCCCTTCTTTTTGGTCCGTTCTGTATCGTGTTTCGGAGCCCGGCGTTGTCGTCTTGCCTTGCTTCTGTCCTCGAGGCCTCGAAATCGGAAATCCCCATCCGTCTCGCTCCTTCCCTGGTGAGTTGGCCACGGAAAGATACACCGCCACTTGTCGTTGCAGAGAATGCTGACTCTGGTAGCCCTTCGTCGATTCGACACGCGTATTCTGATGGCTTTCCCCAGACCCTTGTAACCGAGTCGTCCACGAGTGGCGTTCTTTTTTTTTTTTTTTTTTTTTTTTTTTTGGGGAACCCAACAAAAAAAAAGAAAAAAAAAGAAAAAGAGGAACAAAAAATTGCACGCACTGTAGCTTATATCCAGTCATCGGAAACGACCTGAGCCGGCGATATGAGTGATGTACCTCCGCCGCCTCCACCGCACGGCGCGGCGCCGAGGTCATCGTCCGGCTTGCCACCGGGCAAATATGACATCTTCGTCATACCGCAGCATTCGGCAGGATCCGGGTTCCTGTACTTGCCGTCCTTGAGGCCGAATGTTAACAGCTTTTTCGCCGGGTTCGCATCAGCCTTGATATTGGTCGCCCTGTTCCAGAGCATGGCTCCGGCCTTTCGTGCCTGGTGGGAGAGCTTCCAAGGTTTGGGAAACATGGGCATTACCCTCCTCATATTCGGTGTTGGATTCGGTGCTTGGGCGTTGGGGAGGACCCAGAAAGATGGTCCATCGGGTTCGAGTCATTACCAGAGCTCCTATACCAGTGGCGGAGGAGGAGGAGCAGCAGGGTACACGCCCGGTGATTTCGGAACCTCAAGTTCTCGGCCCTCGTCTTCCAACGGACCAGCTCACGGAGGACCACCGCCGCGACCGCCACCCCATCCTAATCCCCCTCCTCCGCCTCCAGCAGGCGGAGGAGGGAGAACACGACCACAATCTCGACCCGAATCGCCGCCACCACCGCCGACATCACGACCGCCACCGCCAAATCCGCCACCGCCAAATCCACCACCGCCTACCCCCCCTCCGCCAGCACCACAACCACCACCGAGTGCTCCTCCTCCAGCCGCACAACCACCACCGACACCGCAACCACCACCAAGTGCTCCCCCTCCAGCCGCACAACCACAACCAACCCCGGCTGCTCCTCCGCCGGCATCACAACAACCACCAAATGCCCCTCCACCAGCATCACAACCGCCACCAAGTGCTCCCTCTTCCAAAGCACAACCACCACCGGCTACTCCTCCTCCAACAGCACAACCACCGCCCGCTGCTCCTCCGCCAGCACCACAGACAGCACCACAGCCAGCGCCGACTACGCCGAAATCACCCACGCCCAAGGGAGCCTGGGAGAAGGCCAGAGAAGAAACGAGAAGGAAGGAAGAGGAAAGAAAGGCGAAAGAGGCGGAGCAGAAGCGTAGAGAAGAAGCTCTAAAGCGACTTGCTGAGCTGCGAGCCAAGGAAGCAAAGGAGCGGGAAGCGCGAGAAAAAGAAAAGGAGCGCAAGGAGAAAGAGGCACGGGAGAAGAAAATAAAAGAGGAAGCGGAGCAACGCCGGAAAGAGCTCATGGAGAAGTTGCGAAGAGAGAGAGCGGAAAAGGCCAAGGAAGAGGAAAAGAAGAAAGAAGCTGCTGCTGCTGCTGCTGCGGCGGCGGCAGCAACTGGCGCGACCACCGCGAACACGGTGCCCAAGGGGGAGTCGGCGACTCGAGTCGGCAGCACATATGCCTTTTCCAGTGTTGGCGAACGGACGAGCATGTGGCCGAATGGACAACCACCTCCACAAGCTAAATCGACGGCCTCGTCCCCGTCCCCCACGAAGAAGCCACCTAGTCCTGAGAAACGGCCGCCTGCGCCGACTGCGCGGAGCTTCGTCAGTACCACGACCGATAGTACCTTTTCCTACCGACCATACGACGACCCGAAAAGAGCACAGCGCCGACCCTCGATGTCATCTTTCACGGGCTCCGATACCTCATGGGCACAGTCTCATACGACATCACGGACAACGCCGCCGCCTTCGGTGCGTGGGCCTTACACAACCAAAGATCCGGATAAGATTGTCATCCAGGCTGTATATCTTTTCATGAATGAGTTTGCCAAGACGCCAGCCAGCCAACTTGTCTCGGGAGTGGGGTCCGTCACAGACGGACTCATCCTGCGCATCACGACCGAAGGGCTCTTCATCGATGACGACGTACGCGGCGTCCCGCAACGAGAATGGGACGTCAAGGCCTGGACGCTCAAACTTGCCGAGGTATGGTGTCCTGTTCACTGCTTGAATTCGACTGCTTCTGCGTCCACCTCGTCCTCGTCGGGCCCCAAGAGCGCGCCGCACCTGCTTTACAAGATGGCAACGACTCGACGAAATGCGGACCGCGACGGCAGCAAGGTCTTGACGGGCGACGAGGCGGACGGTTACCTGAGCGAGATGCTGCGCGCCTGCAAGGAGTGCTGTCGTCTTGGCTTGTGCGATCGGACGCTCAAGAACACGAACATCAATATTCCGAATGCCAAGATGGGAACATGGAAACAAAAGGGTCTGCATATTCTTCGTGCGACGATACGCGATCAAGAAGGCAAGCGGTATCTGTTTGTCATGAATGAGCAAGAAAGTTGGAAGCTAGCCTTTGGCCTGCAGCGTTTAAGGGGCGGTACTCAAGTTCGACAGCTTGGTGTAGCCGGCATGGCTTTGTCGGAAGCGAGGGGGACATTGGAGATGCTGGGATGGGGTGTTTGAGCAGAGCGTCAATTTTTGTTTTTTTCATCTTTATTTTCTCGTCCTTTTTTTTTTTTCGTTCTTTGTTCTTTTCCAATTTTGCTTTCGTTCTCGTGCAGGTTAGTTTCACAGAGTAGATTGCGCGTTGACGCCCACGCGCTGCACCCATTCAGCAGATACCCGTTCCTTTTATTTATGCATTATTCCATACCCCTTTCCCACATGTGACATGACCCACCCTCACTCACCTCCCTTGGCACAAGCCGATCGACAAGCCCAGCACCGAAAGGAAAATAAAAAGAAAGGTCCAAAACCGCCACTGATTACGCACGGCTTATGCGCCGCACGAGAGGAATGAAGGGGTGGGGGATGCGGCACGGTAAGACTACGTTGTTTAGGAGAAGGGGGAAGATGGAGTGGGTTTTTGGGATTTGGGTCTGGACGGGAATGGGGGTTGCATTCCGGGGGATGGAGTCGATGAGATGGGTGGTGATGGGATAGGAAGTGGCTGTGTTTGTTTTTGTTTTCTTGCTGTTTCTTTTTTTCTTTTTTCTTAATTTTCTTTATTCTTTTAATTATTTTTAACCTTTTTTTTTATCTTTTTACCTTTTTATCTTTTTTTAAATTCTTTTTATTCTTTTATCTTTTCATCTTTTTAAAGTTCTTTTTATTCTTTTAATCTTTATATATGTTTTTATTTGATTTTATTTTTATTTCCCTTCTTTCTTTTTCTTCATTGTCTTTTTTCCTTATTCATTTATTTCTTTTTCTTTTTCTGGGTCTTTCAACGGTACCGACAGCCCGTCGGAATCATGACATGTCCTCAAGTCATATGGCGCCTAATACGTCACGAAAAGCGTCGTTACACTTACAGTAAGACGCAACAGGCGCCACTAAACTTGACAAGGGAATATTACTTCAAGAAAAGTCTAAAATACCTTGTACCAGTTCCAAGAAGTACACTGCATACCACGTATCCATCGCCCTCTTTAACTGCAGTTAGGTATCTCTGGGGAATCCGACGCTCGGTGGATCTGTGTCCTGGTTGGCGCCTTTAACTGTGGGAGAGATATTTTCTGAATAGTTTGCCTATATAGATTCGGTATAAAACACTTGGGGATGCACCTATAACTCACTATAGTACACCAAAGATATGCAGACGTTCGCGTAGTATATAGTATATTATTCACGGTGTATTATGTATTATATATACTAATATAGATCGATAGTTGGTGTGCTAAGGACTGGTACTAATGCCATTTTTAGTCTCTGCAACCAGAATCAGTCGTGCATCCATCTCGTGGTTCTCACGACGCTGTCTGCTCATCGGGCTTGGATACGTTGAATTGAACTTTTTTTTCTATGAGCTTTTTTTTGTAATCCGCTCTGAATAAACAGCAATGCCTCTCGCACTTTGGCACGCCGCTGAGCGCCTGTTGGCAGGATATGCTCCGTGTTGACAGATTGTGTATCAATCAGAGATTCCAAAAACACCTTCATCTTATGGTCTCCAAACGCATGTTCATGGACGGACATAATTGAAGTTCTACACTTTGACCAATGGCTACGCGTATCCCGCAATCGTCTCGGGCTCTCTTTCAGGGTCCAATGCTCGTCGCATTTCTTGGTGTGGTTGACGCAGGAGACGGCTGCAGTTGTACTTTGGCGAAGCTGCTTCACATTATTGACATACGTCATGATTATCTATGTCTTGTAGAACTGTATCTCTGTAGGATATAGCTTGAGGCCGTAGATGGTTATTGAATGAATCAATTCCCCTGTAGCGCTATTCTGTCGTTCATAACAGGGAAAACACCTCTTCGAGTCACGGCGTTTGAAAGTCAAGGGTCCTAGGATAAACGGAATCCTCACCTTACCGGTAATGAATAGCTGCTGCGTAAAGGTTCAACGTGACGACAGGCCTGTTATATTTCATACTGCAGCGGAAAATATACTGCTATTTGTATACTTCAAGGTCTCCAATGTGGATTCTTGGCGGTAGGGCTTGCACTATTTTCCATTTCTGTATGAGCTACAGCTGATATCATGCCCCGGAACGCTGCCCGTGCTCTGAGTCATTGTACAGCACAGAGGCGTGGAATGGTACATGGCCTCCGTTTACGTCTTTCGATGAAATGAATAGCAGAATATGTCGTAAGCACCACGTAGCCATGCATTACACACTCCAAATAGAACATTTAGCTCTGATGAGTAGGAGTGGATCACGTCCCCAGCTTACGAATATAGTGTGAAGAAGAAAAACCTGCAGTGTGTACGGCTGCCTCCGAAAACGCCGGACATTTTCGACACCATGTGTAAAATCGTTTCGGGGTCAACTATGATTCTCTGTCAAGATGTAGGCACTCGGCAGTGAGCTTTCTGCTGTAGCGACAGACGAGAGAGCCTCCTTGTTTGCCCTGTACTTACGTCAAGATCGCTCGACGACAAGAAGTAGCGGAGTAGGGCTTCAATATCTGGTTGTAGAGGAGATGGATGTGCGCTCGTCACAGGATGCGCGTCTCTTTGGCTTCGTGGTTCATAGACCCTCCGCAAGCAGCAGCAGCTGAAGGAGCAGCTCCGTCGAAGACTCCCACGAAAGTGGACAGTAAGGTCTAAGGTCCGCAATACCGGCAGGGAAAACTTATGTCTGGATTTCCGAGAAGCCAGCTCTTGAACTGTCTAGAACGCGATGCGAATGGGTTTGTTCAGTGTTCCTCCTGCCTTGGCCGAAGACCTCTTCGTTACTGCTAGCGATACCTCTTTTTTTTTTTTCCTGTTCATTTTTGCGAAATGGCAGCAACTATGTTTGTTTGTAGACGGGCAAAGAGTCGATGGGCCTTTTAACTCTGACTGTCTTACTGCTGTGACGTCGTACGTTTTCCCTTCTTCTCTAACTCGAGCACTTAGGCAACACTCACCAGCACAGTCTTAAAAAAAAAAAAAAAAAAAAAAAAAACTTAGATTATAGACTCTGATAGATCTGTCGACATGACGCCAATACTTCCTGCATGAGTTGCGTATAAAGCTGTCTGGAGAATACTTCCCATGAACTCTTGTTTGCGAACATATTAGGATGTAACATTGATGTTCTGTGCGTCCCGTCAGAATCGCCACAGCAGCCGCAGCAGCTTTTCCAGACCTCGCCGAGTATTGATGCTGTTGGTATTGTTGAACTGTGTTTAGGTAACACACATGTGAGCCTTCTCAGCCATCAAGGGCAGAAGCACGTTTCCTACACAGAAAGCACCTTCTCTGCACCCAGGATGCTTACAATTTTGGGCAGCAGGAACTCTAGTAAGGTTTATGGAATGCGATGTCACGTTTCATGGACATCTTGACCACTCAGTCACCGTCATTCAAAAGAGGCAGAGAGGGAAGCAGCGGTTCTGGCGCCTTTTCTGCGCTTTGCGATGGCTGGTGACGCAAATGCGGGTAAAGACCTGTTTTTCCACGGTATATCTGCTATCGTCTTGGTGTCGAGAAGTCTACTTTTTGTCGGCGGCCTCGCTGCGCAGCCAAGACATCGAAGATTGCCAATGCTGTCGTCAACCATACCCGCCCAAGTCCAACGAGCGTCCCAAATCCCAAGTACAATCGGTCAACCACCAAGTTTCATCTCTCCGTGTGAGACTTTGAGCCTGTCCTCTCTTTTCTCAGATTGTCTCCGGCCCCTTGGTACATTCTCATCAACCAAGTGCCCATATTCTCCTCGTCAACAAGTATATGGCCGCATGTGTCAACATACCTGGGCGGGCGGGCTAACGCCAGGGAAACCGCACCTTGTGTTTTTCAAGTATGAATCAAATAGTCAGCCAACCAGAATCTACCATGAGCCGCTCATATCGCTGCATATAGATATGCGTGAGTGGGACGGTGGTTTGTGTGTGCCTCGTGGTGCGTGATTACAGCATGTCTACTTGATTGGATTATACTTTCTCATCATCGTGTTTCTGGAGAACGACACGAACACTTGTGCTTCACGGTACCCGGGATGTTGTCTCGCGCAGCCAGTTTTCCGGTCCTGTCAATCAATAAAAAACAGCTCAAGACACCTAGACTTCTAGCTTGGAACCAATAGATACCAAAAAATGGAAGACATTGTGGACGTAATACTGTATCCCGTTCCCAGTCAAGGTATAAGACATGAGGCAGATATGGCAACTCTACCACGCCAGAACATATCACGACTATAGAGAAATCCGCTGCCTCCGTGCTTGATAAATTCAACACGTTCCAGATAAGAGAAGCTCACTGCCGACCGAAACATCTTGAGTATACACCTTATCTGGTGTTGAATTCTAGAGACAGCTCCATGAGTATGGATGGGCTAACAGGGCGGTCGCGAATGCCGAATCGACTTCCGGAAGCATCAGGGGATCAACACTTACCCAGTGGCCTTCGAGTCTCGCCGACTCGAGCCTGTGAGAGGCTGCAGAAATCTTGGCAAGTTTCTGTGACGCCTTAATACAGGCGGCTCTGGGACTTCATCTCAGGGGCGCCAATAGACGCAGGACAGCCACTGCCTCAGCTCACCCCTTCAGGAGTTTGAAATCCTGATGGCAACAAATCAAGAGAACCAAGCTGCCGAAATGCCTGGTCCAGAACTCTGCAAGTCGGACAGGGTCCAGCTGGCTCAATACGACCCCGCCTCAGGAGAGCATTTCTCGGCAAGTACATGGCTACGCGGACCTGGATTCTAGTAATATCGGACGGCTCAATACGGGTTCTGCAGTAATGGTTTATCTTACAGAAGATGCTAAGACGCATTTGCCAGCGTATAGTTGTTAGATGATGACGTATCTCTCCAAAGGTATTACCAGAATCCGGCGGCGCACGTGGGTACACACAGTGACGTACCCAAAGTTTCAGCCACCTCAAAGTGCTCTGAATGTAAGAAGCCAGACAGACAAAGTGAATATCTGAAGCGTAAATGAATAATACCAAGTAAATAAGAGAGAATGATAGCGAATAATATTGCCATCATTCTGGGTAGGAAAAACTCTCGGCCAGTCACTGTACCTCTAAACGTACAGTGGCATGTCAAACATATATCTGGAGGTCAACTCCTTGGAACACTAAGTAGGTCCACGGGTAAGTATATGCGTATATGCACACCTGCTTAGTATACGCATAAGAACCCTGGTAGCCCTCCGCGTGGCA
Source organism: Claviceps fusiformis PRL 1980 (assembly GCA_000223055.1). NCBI lineage: Eukaryota > Fungi > Ascomycota > Sordariomycetes > Hypocreales > Clavicipitaceae > Claviceps > Claviceps fusiformis. Next base: position 33,290 of record AFRA01000068.1, read on the forward strand.
TTCGCACGAACCCTTCGTCGGTCAACACTTCCGAAAAGGTGCTTTCCAAAGACCCTAACATATAAGCTCCAAGAGCGCAACTCGCGCATTGCGAAATCCTGCGCATGTCCCAAACATCAGTCACGAAATTTGACGACCTCCGCTGACGGCCGTTGACGTGCTGTACTGTGACATGGAACAGCTCGGTTGTTAATCAGGGAGCAACATACCACACGACAGGATTATGTATCAAGTCTCTGGCCTGAAGACTTTGTCAAAGAGTCGCACGCGAGTTAGCAAGAGCCAACTAGCATCTATAGCTGCATCTGCTGCATCTGCCGCAATGATTCCATATTGAAGATTCTCCTTTTCGCATTACAGCGCGGCGCAGCGCAGCACTCCTGCCGAGTCACCTCCCTGTAAATACTGACGGCCTCCGGAGATGGTAATTGTTCAGGGGGAGATGTTTCAGACTCTCAGGGCGAGAGATTTCGCTCTGACGCAAGAAAACGAGACAGCTGCCACCCTGTCTGCTCGTCCAACACTTGATTCATATCCACGCAGCGCCTCTGACTAGATATAAAAGCATTCACTCATGGCTCAGCGCGGTCCGGACTCAGAGCTTGGGCCTGGCCAGATTCACATGGTCTTTTGGAAACACTTTGCGGTGGGTGAGCCGAGGCAACGTCAACGACGACATGGTCTTCTCTTTCTTTGTAGGCCACACGACGATGACGAATTCATAGTGCGAGACGAAACGAGTCAGGATGCGTAATGAGGGAATAGCGGCGCTGCTACGCCGGCGAGCATCGCGTCGGTAGGGAGAGACAGTTCTTGGGGCGGTCAAGGGCTGTTCTTGGGGAGAGTGACGGGTGCTGTTGGGGTGAGCGCAAGTATTTGAGTAATTCCCTGTAGCACCAAAATCCATGTCTGGAATGAAAACCCGGCTACACTACGAGAAGGCCATAGAATATAACAAGCGCATTATTTTCATGGTCGAGCCCTATTTCTAGGGAAGGGGGTGTGAGAAGTGGGAAATGTACAAACGGAGGATATTGTACATATGTATATACATACATACACCTATCCAGACGTACATACTCATGTACGTGTGCGCGTTCACCCTTGCATCATGTACAAGTACACATACGCACCAGACATTCCGTCACACGCCTCGCCAGAAGCAACCCCCTCCAAAAACACGACAATGCAGACCTCAACTCTACCCCTTTCATCTCCTCGCGAGACGCGTACCACGACGCACACACGCACACACGCACACACGCACACACCTCGCAGGGGCTGGCCAGAATGCGAGCATTGTGTTGGCAGAGATGTGGAGCGTATCGACCTCAGACGCAGGAGGTCTTTCTTCTCGGTCTGGCTAGAGCTTCGGATGTGAGTAGGTCCGCTGGGGATGTTCATGCGGGGGATTTGGGGAAAGGACATCGGTGTTGGCTGAACAGGAGGCGAAGCGTAATGGGAGATGAGTGTCTGAGACATGTCTGCCAGAGTGTGATCCACAACCTCACATGTTTCTTTTTCCGGTTTTATCAAAAAAAAAAAAAAAACCTCCAAAGAAGCGATTTCCAAAGAAGCAAATTTCCAAAGAAGAAAAAAAGGAAAGAAGAAACGACTAAAAAGAACCACCAATAAAAGCAGCGTAAGCAAATAAGGAAGCTCCGGAAACCAACTTCCGCAGTAGCCCATCCCGGAAGTTCCCGCCCAGTCACCAGACACCCTTGACCAATCTCATCGTGTTGGTTATTCCCGCCGCTCAGGCCTCCCCCAACACCCACGAAACGAGCAAGGGAGGAGGAGGAAGAAGAGGGGTGGCCCGTTTTTTTTTTTTCGGCTTTTGAAAAAGTGGGAGAATATGGGGACTGGAGTGGCGGATGACACGGGGACCCAACGCATTTACCAGGCTTTATTTCTTTTCTTAGCAAGAAAGGAAAATACAATCATCTTTTTTTTTTTTTTTGGGTGGGGAGACGTCGCGTTCCTTGCCTTTTATTTTTCTCCAACATCATTTCATCAGCATCCATGTGGGCTCGATGGCGCGCCAAAGTCATTCCTCTCGCAGTCTTCTTCCTTGTTTGGTGGTGGCTGCTGTATACGCCCGGCGGGGCGAGGACTCGTCATCGCATCAAGACGAGTGTTTCTCCCCCCGTGCCTGCGTCAGGTGGTGATGGTGATGTCCTCACGACGACGACGACGACGACGACAGAAGAACACGACAACGGCACTCACGCAGCCCACGAGCTGTGCGCCGCACATGGCTACGCCGTCTTTGGCAGGCCGCGCAGAGTATACGACCTCATCATGGTCAACACGGAGCTCGACTTTCTCGAGATCCGGCTGCACACCCTCTACGACCACGTCGACTACTTCATCATTGTGGAATCGCCCAAGACGTTCCAGGGCGGGGACAAGCCGCTCCTCATCAGGGACAACTGGGCCCGGTTCCGCCGCTACCACGACAAGATGGTCTACCACGAGCTCGAGTTCCCCTCGTCGTTCCGCCCCCGCCGGGCATGGGACTACGAGGACCTCCAGCGCGACGCCATGTACGAACAGGTCCTGCTCCGACAGCAGCGGCCGGCTCCGAGCCTGGGCGACGCCATGCTCGTGTCCGACGTGGACGAGATCCCGCGTCCGCGGTCCATCGACGTGCTCCGCTCGTGCCGCTTCCCGCGCCGCCTCACCCTCGCCTCCCGCTTCTACTACTACTCCTTCCAGTTCCTGCACACGGGGCCCGAATGGCCTCACCCGCAGGCCACCTTCTTCGACGGACCGGCCCGGACGCTCAAGCCCACGAACCTGCGCAACGGCGACGGCGGCGTCGTGCTCTTCTCCATCCCCATCCCCCTCCCGATCCCGTGGCTGCGCGGCCGCGAGTCGGGCGTGCTGGCCAACGCGGGCTGGCACTGCAGCAGCTGCTTCGCCACCATGGCCCAGTTCCTCAACAAGATGGCCAGCTTCTCGCACGGCTGGATGAACGCCGACTACTTCCGCGACCGGGACCGCATCGCCGCCGCGGTGCGCGAGGGGAGGGACCTCTGGGGCCGGGAGCGCGATACGTTTACCAGGGTCGACGGGAACGACGATGTGCCGCCGCTGGTGCGCGAGGAGCCGGCCCGGTTCGCGTACATGGTGGATCGGGATGGGCCGACGGCGGGATTTTCCGATTATCCATGAAAAAAAAAAAAAAGTATGAGCAACGGAGAACGGAGATGACGGCCTTGGTGGGAAAACATAAAAAGGGAACTGGACCAACACAGACGTTGTCTGCAGTCGGTCACCTGACACGCAACGTCTGGGTCACGCCGTGGGTCACATGGCCGCGTGGTGTGTCGCACAGAGCCGTCACAATGGAGACTGCATCTGCATGTGGTGGTCACTGTACGCGCCGCACTGTGTAGCACTGTACAATGCTGAAATGCTGTCTTGTTTCGGATGCATTCCATCATGGTTTCACATGGACAATCTCATTGTTTACATTTTTTTTTTCTTTATTGTTTAAATCTTTCTAAAAGAGTCGGTGACGTGACTGACAGGGCCTCGGTATTCCTGCGAGCACCATATGCCCGAATCCCACCCAACACCCTCAACGTCCGCCTCATGTTCAGCTTTCAAAGGAGAAAAGAGAAAAACGAAAATAAAAAATGTTGTGGCACGCCATGTATATGAAAATGCCATATTTAGCTTCAACGGTTCAAAAAAAGAAAAACGAAAATCAACATCATCTACCCCTCACACAACCCAGCAAACACATACACGTCACTGCTGCGCTGCAGCCAACGCCCATTTTGACAAAATGTCCTGTATTACCTAATAAAGCTAACATTGCACACACACTAAACAGTGTGCCTGCGCTTCATCTGTGTCATTTCATTTCCTCACCCCACCACCACCTTTTCTCCCGTGCGCACCTACGCGCCTGGCCATGTACAAACAGACAATTGTCAAAATTTTGCCCAACTTTCCCCTTCTACTTCCGGACACCTGGCCCTAATAGATATGTACCAAAAAGAGGAAAAAAAAAAAATAAATCTTCAACAATGTTCAGTGAATCGAAGCGGTGGCGATGACAAAGATGGTCGTGGTCCGGGTCACCGTCGAGACGGGCGAGCTACAAGCCGAGAGCGATGACAGCCGCTGCATGCTGAGTGACAGTGTCAACGTCTCGTGCATCGTCATTGTCGGCACGTGCATGTGGGCAACGCCATCAATCGTGGTCATCATAATCGTCGAAGTCGTCGTCGCCGTTGTCGTGGCCGTCATCGTGTCATGTTCGTACGAGCTCTCTGGGGGCTCTGGTTGCGTTGGCGGCTGTCCCTCGTCGTAATCATCATCATCCTACAATGACTCAAACGAGGCGATTGCTGCACAGAAATTGTTGCGATTGTCGGCATCCTTGGCCGTCGTCTGACCGTTCAAAGTCACCATGTGGATGCTGGACTTGGTGCTGATGCCAAACAACGCAACCTGGGACTGATCAATCGAGATCATCTGCTCCTGGCAATTGTTGGCGCTGACACACTGCTGTGCGTAGTTATCGAAGAAGCTGTACAAGCCACCGCCATAGGCCAGGACATTGCTCGAGTTCTGGACGCGAAGACCCCAGGTTCGAGCGCACTTAGCACTCGTACACTTGGAAAAGTCCGGGTCCGAGAACGCCGAGTTGGTCGTAAAGGGGACCCTGGCGTCCGGGTTGCCCTGCATGTAGGCCGTTTCCGTCTGGATGAGGGCCATGTAGACATTCTTGGCATTTGTGAGCTGGTAGTTGTAGAGCTGATTATGCTCCGAGGCCGTCCCCCAGAGCCAGAGGCCCTTTGTGCTCTCAATCAGGACGCCGCGCCCGTTGTAGATGTTGATCTGGTTGTGGTCGGCGAGGTCAAGCTCGTGGTCGGCCACCCAAAACCAAGTGTTTTCAAAGTATGCGCTGGCGGACTTGGTCACATGCATCAGCAAAAAGGCACCAATACACTGCGGGTTGGGGCTGGTTCGAGCAGAGGGGGTCTTGCTGCACTTGTCCGACTGAAGCTGCGTTCCAGCGGATCCACCAACGCGGAAGTGCACGTCCCAGAGTGCTGTCGAGCCCTTGGACTGACCAGCCACGTTGAACTCCATGAGAATGGCTCCGGGCTGGGGTCCCTGGGTTTCGAATATGAGGTCTTGCATCTCAACACTGCCAACGTCGCCAGGCTGGCCGACCTGGAAGACTGGCTTGGGGTGCGCCATGTCCTTGAAATTCTTGTTGCCGCCAGCCATGATGAGAGGCCAAATCTCACCCACCACCTTGACATTCTTGGGAATCTTGACGGTATCGGTAACGACGTAGGCCCCGTGATCAAAGTACACGATTTGATTGGGTCCGATGCTGTTGAAAACAGCCTGAATGGCCGCAGTGTCGTCCGTCTTGCCGTCACCCTTGGCGCCCTTGGATTTGACCGAGACGAACTGGGAGGCGGGGACGTCGGTGTACTGAGGCTTGCTGCGAGTGAAAACCCGGCCGCTGCCGTCAGTCAGTGGGGCGGGCTTCGGGACGGCTTTTCGTGGACCCTGAGTAGCGGCTCCGCTGTTGCCACGGTAGGCTCGACCTTGACTCCAAGAGCTGACAAGCGCGTTGCCGGCAAGGATGGTATTCTTACTGGCACCATCCTGAACGGCAACAGGAACGTTCTTGGTCATGTCCACATTGTCAATGATAAGAGTGCCGTTGGTGCCGGACTGGTTGGGATTATACAAGGTCTTGATGCCGACGGGGGTGTTGGAGAAGGTGCTGTCGGTGAGGATGACAGAGCCGACAGTCTGGACGTTGCCTCCGTTGGCCATATCGATACCGAGGCCGCAGTTGTTGATGAAAAGACCGTGAAAGGTCCATACCCAGTTCCAGTTCATGTAGATGGCCGTGTTGCAGTTGTTGAATTTCAGGTTGCGCGTGGTAAACTGTTGGTTGCCGAGAAAGGCACCGATTTTTCCACCATTGAAGGTCAGATCCGACATGAAGCCACCAGAACCATTGTCCATAAAAATACCCTGCTGCTTGTTGTCGCTGGAGCGGTCTTGAATCATGTTGAATTCAATGTTTTGCAACGAAGTGGCCTGGGCAACCTGCCAATGAATCCCCGTGCCCGTAGATTTGGGCAATCCGGTCAAATCAATCTTGAAGTTGCGGACCTGGCGGAAGAAGTTGTTCTGATTTATGTACCAGTTGTGACCAGTGTTGTCATAAGGGTCGGAATCGATGACGGCAATGCCGACAAAGTTGGCGGCAGCTTTGAGCGTGGGCACAGTAACGGCATCACCCACAAGTTGGGTGTAGTAGTACTGAATAATGGGCTTGGAAACGACATAGGTACCAGGAGGAAAGTAGACGATGGCTGGCGTGGTGGTGCTCGAGCCGCAACCTTTTCCACAGCGTTGTCCATCGGTGATGGCGTTGTTGATGGCGACGGTATCATCGGTGCTGCCATCTCCTCTGGCACCATAGTCTTTTACATTTCGGAACACTTTGAAGTTTGAGCCGCCAAAAGCAGGTTTGCCTTGTCTCGGTATGCTGGTCATCCACCAATTGGAGTAGGTAGCAGAGACCTCGGAGCTGCTACCATGCTGGACAGCCGGGCTTGGTGATGCTGATATGGGCAGGGAGAACAGACGTAGTGCCAAAAGGGACGCCGAGACAATCGTCGAGAGGCCCATCATGAAGTAGAACCAGCAACTGCTAGTTGATCTATGTCTGTTTCGTGGCCGGAGATCGTGTATGGCGGGGTTCTGCGCACGACACAAATATACATAGTTAGCAAACAAAAACCCGTCTTGGTCATCTTTTCATTCATGATCAAGTATAGAGTGGCCGCAAACGATTGCGACGGCAAAAAGTGAGCCATACAAGGACTGATATCTGAGTTAAAGTGGTGAAGCTCTCCACTCGGATAGCAACCTCGTCAGAGCTTTGATTGCGGTGTTGATAGAATAAGAAGGGGGCGGAGGAAAGTGGGAGGAAAAGGGCAAAAAGACTGTGCTGTGCGCGTGACTGGCAGAAGATTTATTGTGAAGAGGCATGACCTCAACCGGCAGAGACGGTCATTTATATAGCAATAGCTTCTTTTCGAAATGACAAGTGATTATAGCATACATCATAGAGAAGGGGGAGGAAAGAGGCGGATTTCTCAACTCAGACAGACACTGGTGATGTGCCATCTTCCGATGCTGAATGGATAGAATGCTCGTCGTTGGATCCGGCCCTTCTGAATCCTCCAGCACTTGCACGAGACTTGGATGCATGACAAGATAGACCATGACGATTGGGGCGTCACAAGTGTTCTCGGGTTATGCCAAGCCCGATGACTGTTCTGTTTCTTGTCAAGGAAGTTCCCAGGCTCAAGATGGATGAGACAAGGGGAGGAAGGGGGGTGGGGGCAAACGCAATGCATCTCTTTGTGAAGTCCAGCAAAGCGTGAAGAGGTGGAGGGGTGTCGAGGATGAAGCCGGGGGTGAATGTAGCGACATCGGGGTGCGTCAGGTGAGTTGCCCACGGCGCAGGCCAAAATTTGGTCTCCCCACAACCTTGACTTCAAGAGTTGCGTGCAAACAGTTCCGGCTTCATCTGTAGCTGACAGAGCGTGACCCAAAAGGTTCAGAGCAAGAAAGGATCTGCAAGTCGCCACTGCAAGGCCTGACTAGACTGTGCAAGTGTAATATTTCTCGAAAGGTGGTCTCGACGGGGCTTGTCAATGGTGGTGGGAATCTTGCATCAAGTGCGGTAGCTGTTCAGGGTTCGCGACTTTGGTACGAATCCAGAAATACTTATACAAATCGAGAGGGGAGGAATAGGGACGAAACCTGCTCGTCAAGGACATTGTCGAGGACCGTTGCATATAGCATGGACGTACCGTCTCGTTTTGGGATTTTCGAAAGCAAGTGTCGAAAGGGCTGTCCGAGACCGTCGAGACAGTGTGGCGCCAAAAAGGAAAAGGAAAAGGAAACGGAGAAAGAGGATAAAAGACGACAGCAAAAAAAAAGAAGAAGGAGAAGAAAAAGAAGAAAAAAACGTGGTAGTCCGTTGATAAGACAAGGGGAAGAAGCGCTTCTTACGCGTTACACTGGAAAGAAAGTTGGGGGAACAAAGGCTCGGAAGCGGAAGTACAAGAAGGGCATGGAAGGGGAGGTAGAAAGGGAAAGAAGCTGGCCAGTTTTAACCAGAAACCCGGTATGGGCAGATGAAGGACACAGAGAAATGTCGCGGGCAGACCAGGACAGGGAAGGAATGAATGGGTGGCTCTTTCGTATGTATGTATGTATAAACAAGCACGCGCTTCATGACGGGAGGGCTGGGAGTCTGGGACAGCGGTTGTGCGTGGCTAGACAGTTCAAAACGGCTCGTAATAGGCTCCTAAGCGAGTAGTGCCTCTTTCCTTGTCTATTTTCTCTGCTCTGTCCGGTGACCGGTCCGCACTTGGGGCTGGCAGCATAAATGGGCAGGTGGCACGCAGGCATTCACGGCCGCAAGCTCTGGCAAAGCAGATGCGAGGCAGATGCAAGGCAGATGCAAGGCAGATGCAAGGCAGATGCAAAGCTACGTACCGGGATTGGTGGGCGGGCGGCGCGCCGCCAGTCAGTGGCATTTGTACCATTGAATTCTGGTCCGCCTGGTCCGTTGGCATCGTCGGGATCGTCTGGATCGTCTGGATCGTTTGGACCGTTTGGCGCCAACATGAAGCATTTGCTGCATGTCGCGGCGCATCTGGGTGGGACCGCCGTGCCTGTGCCTGGCAGCCCTGACAGCTGGCACGGCCCTAGCTGCCCAGATGGTTCCTGCGGCGGCGGCAGCAACGGAGCGCCGTCATTGGCTGTGCTCACGCCCAACCAGCGCGTTTCATGCCGGGCCATGGCCGGTCCTGCCAGCCACCGCCAGTTGCCAACCGCCAGCCTTGATGGATCCCGACTTTGCTGTGGCGATTATTTCCCACTCGGCGCCAAGTGTGCAGGACGAGGAGCACACAGGCTTTCCACAGGCTTTCCACAGGCTTTCCGCAGCGAGTCCCTTCTTCAATGGTAGGTCGTATCCGTCAAAAGCCAACGGGCAGAGACTCGGGTCGTGTCGTCACGCGTCGGAGACTCTCGAGAGGTGGCCAGGCCCGAGGCAGCACAACAGGCGAGGCCAAACAGGCGAGGCCAAACAGGCGAGGCCAAACAGGCGAGGCCAAACAGGCGAGAGCCTCGGGATCGATCCAACGGGATGCGCCAGATGGCTGCAAGGGGTGGAGCCTCGACGGGCACTAGCGAACAATGAAGCGGCAGCCGCAGAAAAGGGCCCAAGACGGAGAGAGCGACCGATGGCCGGAGATGGAAGGAATGAATGGCGTCGGAGCAGATGTGTTGGGTGAGAAGAGTCGAGAAAAGACGAGACGAGACGGACGAGATGGACGAGACGGCATCGCAAGGAGGAAAAAAGGAAAGCAAAAGGGGCGCCGCGTGCTGGGACAAGTGGCAAGCGGGAGCAAGTTGCAGCCAATTGGGGCCGGAGGAGGACCAAAGAATCTGACTGACGTGGAAAGAGTGGGGCACGAGAGACAGCTTTGCTCAGTGCTGCGTCACTTGTCTTTTTTGGTCGACATTGAAAACAACCAGACATGAGCAGCCAAGACAACATCAACAACAACAACATCAACAACAACAACAACCACCACCACCCCGACCTGGCAGAGCAGCTGCAGCAGCTCACCGGACCTCTCTCCTCGTCATAACATTAAAGTCACAGCACTGGGACACCATATGCGATCGATGATTGGTATGAGAGTTCTGGGGTGGCATGCCCCACATGCCCCACACATGCCTCACATTCCCCAAGCAACTGCTTCCATGCTGCCGCTGATTGGTCACGTCGCGTCTGGTGGTGTCTCACCCATCTCATCCAAAAAAAATTCAACCAGCACGCACTTGACATCATATCGAGAAGCGCCAACCTTTTTTCACATGACGACGCCATGTCCACGGCTGGCTCGTTAGCCCGGGTCTCCAATGCTGCAACGTTGTCATGTTGTGACATTTCGATGGGCACATGCCACATGCACGAGACAGCATTGCTGGCCACGCATGAATGGGATGGGCCCCTTGGCTCGGACATGTTATGTTCATATATTGTTTTCGGGAATACATGGTCTTCTTGTTCTTTTCCCCCTTTTTTTTTCTTCATCCCATCCTTGATGTTTCGACTCAGGGGGCCTTTGCATGCATGCAAGCTGCAGCGGACGAGTCTGGCTGTTTGAAGTTTGGATATCCTAGGTTTCGGAAGCGGAGCAGAGCTGGCACAGCACAGGGATGCGACGTTTCAGTTCTTTGCTGTGTCGGTCGGATCCGGTCTGTTTCGATTCGCGCCGGCCGGCCGCGATGTTTTTTTGGTACGGTTTTCAATGGAATGCTTGGGTGTCACACGGCCGACACGCGCGAATAAACATGGCCGAAGTGTTGGGCGTCACGTCGACTGTGAAACGCAGTTCTGTCTGCACACGATTCAGATGAATAAAAAAGTCGGGACAAATGTCTTGAATTTTTCTTCTTGTTTTTTTTTTTTTTCTCTTGAATCCTCCACCTTTTGCAATCCTTCGTCGCGCCCGCATCTCCTTGTCGAGAAGGTCACACCAAGATTACGTGCACCAGGTGGCAGACAAAATCACATGAATACACACCACTCAATGTTCGGAACATGCCGGTCCGTCCTATGATGCAGACGAGAATGCCACATGACAGCTTGGGAACCTGGTTGGCGGTGCGTCCGGGCATGCAGTTTGTCTAATACATGGGTCCAGATGAAAGTAGGTGGGCCGTGGGGAGAAGAGAAGAGGAAAACATGTGAGTGGAAGGTAAGTGGAAATTAAAGGAAAAATCAAGGGGAGACACGAGAAGAACAACAGAAGGACAGAAAAACAGACATGGAGCGACGGAGAGACAGATGGAATGGACTCTACACTCTCCGAATCCAAAATGCCGCCTCTCTCGCGACAGCAGCGATTCATCACATCCATGACGATCCCAAGGCGCTGGGATTCTACGATTTCGAGCTCCTTCGCGATTCCGCATTCACGGTTTCGCATTCACGATTCCGCATTCCTTTTCGAGACATGCCCCCTGATGAAGCAATAAGATTCTTCTTCACGTTTATTTATAGTCTGAACTTTATTTCTTGTGAATCCCGCGACAAGCCATGTGCATCCCTCCGGCCACCCACTAGCCTCGCTACCCCTACGTGCCCGCGCGCATGTTTGCGTTCTAGAAATTCTTCTCCTCCATATCAAACAGCACACGAGAAACACCGCGCCGCGATGCATAAAGGACGTCTTGGTGCGACGCGGATCCAGAATCCCCAACGATCGGATTGTTTTGTCCACGCTGTGACGCGTTCATTGGCACGGTGACTCCGCAGCGGGATGTTTGCTAATGCTTGCATGGCCGCCATGGTCCGTCTGAATGCTTGGAAGTGCTTTTGGGGTTTTGATCTCTTTTTTCATTCTTTTCTTTGTTTTCTTTTTCTGTCCTCTCTGTTCTCTAATTTGTAACCCGTTCTATGCAACAGGGTTGTCTTTCTGTTCATTCTTTATCCAGGGGGGGGGGGTTCCTCTTATGTTGAATAAGAAAAAAGAAAACCAAGAAAAGAGGATGCTGCACTCAGTGCGGGTCGCAGATCTTTCCAAAACGCTTTACACCAAGACTGCATGGATATTGGATGTATCTGAACCCACTCCAGATCCAGATCCAGATCCAGATCCCGCATGTAGCATGTAGCATGTAACTGTCAGCATCCCGATCTATCACCGCCGAAGGAGCTGCTGCCTCAGCAGATCCATCTATTCGGTATCCACGCAGCAAGCCAGCCATTCATCGATTGTTTCCATTTTCCAACACGCATGCAGTAAAAAAGGGCGAAGAGAAAATAGAACAGAAAGAACAGAAAGAACAGAAAGAACAGAAAGAACAGAAAGAACAGAAAGAACAGAAAGAACAGAAAGAAACCCTTCACATCGGCCCCCTTCCTCTGTTTCTCGCCTCGCCGTTTCCTGCATGTCCCATTATCAAATCCATTCATCCACCATTTTACTGCATGCTTACACACACACACACACACACACACAAGTTACAACCACAACCACAACCACAACCCCAACCGACGCAAACACGGCACGGCGCTGCGGCACTATTGAAGATCTTACACTGCAGCCTGTCCAAGGACCAATCTACTTGATCATGCTACCCCTTGGTAGTGTGCCGGGGTAGGACGAGAGAGATGAACGGAGGAGCGCCTCTTCTTCCGATCCCCCCCTCCCCCTTTTTTTTTCTGTTGATCATGGAGATGTATCACTTGTGGCCATGTTTCTGCGATTTCCTCTAGCTTTACCCGTGTCTACCCACAAATGCCTCGATGATGATCCCACACCAACATCCTGACGCTGCTTACACACCTTTTTGGTGTAAGAAAAAAAAAGATTCTGAACAATTAGTAGATCACCTCCAGGGTAGACATTCGCCGCAGAGAAGGGTCACGACGAGTTGAAACAACCACGCGATGCAACCTTTGTAAGATCGCCGGGGTCAAGGAAGTAATCCGACTTGCCGTGCCGCGCATGCGACAACATCCCTTGGACACTTCATCCCTTGAACTGCGGTGAGGCGCCAAGCAGGCAGCGGCACCCAAACCTAGGTCAATACAGCTGGGTCCTTCTAGTAAGCCCGCGGGATATATAGCGTGTAATACATATCCACGTAGTGGAAGACGTTTCCAGTACCTCAGCTACCGTCTGTTATGCGTGGAAGATGGAGTATCTAGTACCCCAGCTGAGCACAAATCTTTCCGACTAGACGAAGTATCGCGACCGAATTCAGCCAAGTATCCCAGTGTTCCATCTGCTTGAATATCGCGTCCCATCAGCTCCGTTCGAACATTTCGGGTTGCACTGCATATACGTGGTGCACGTTGCACTTCTTCGTACGAACACGATGGGTTCGATTTCCAATTCACCTAGTACTGTTCCCTTGTAAAAACAAGTTCCCCCTTGCGCCCTGCTGTAATTAGGTGGTCACCCCTTTTGGGACCTACTTGGCGCCTTATGACCCAAAGGCGAGGGAACAAAAACGTGCACGCGGCGTACAACATGGAACCGAGCTACTCCATCGAATGCATCGTGTCTGGTATTCATAAGCGCAGGGTCGCCTCGCCTGCCATTCCGCAACACGGGCTTCAAAGCCAAAAAAAAAAAAATGACACGAAAAAAGTGCATTGGACCAAAAAAGTTCATATTCGACAATCTCCTCCAGCCCAGCTTTGACACCTACACTGCGCGCCATGCAGCGTGTCAAGGACTCTATAAAAACTCCATTCCATTCCCCAGGGATGAGAAGAAAAAAAGAAAAAAACCGTAGAGAGCCATGAGCCCATGCAAAAAAATTGGCCCTGAAGCGTCTAGTCTAGTATGCAGAAACTCGTACTGTCCAAAAGAAAGAGAACGAAAAGAAACATGAAGAAGAAGAGGTGGAAAAGGCAAAATAGACAGGAACCAAACATGGAGAGAATAAAAGAATAAAAGACCACGAGAACAACAAAAAAAAAAGATACTCATTGACGAAACGAGGCAATATCTCGCCGCACAAGATACAGCAGAAGAAGAGAAAAAAAAAACAAAGCCCAAACCGAAGTGCGTGTCCGAGGCCACAAACAAACTCGCTTGCATCATGTAAATAGTCCAAACGCTCAGAAAAACAAGGGGAAAAAAAGAAGAGAAAAGATGAAACAAGGAAAATAAAGTAAAAAAAAGTAGAAAAAATTGCTGATCTTGCTGACCGGATCGGGAGTCAGCATCTTTTTTTCCCCCGTGTATGCGACATACATCCAGACGACTACACCGTGCCGAAACACCAATTGGAGTGGTATCTGTGGAATAAATATGAGTTCATGGCGCCACCACCCCTGCACCCACCATGGTGCTCTGTAGCTGCTCAATCCCGTCCACCTGGGCGCCAAAGTCCATGATCAGAATCTTTGGATCCTGTCCCGTGCTGACGATGCGTCGATAGTCACTCTTGGCACTGAGGACCCAGCTCGAGTGCCAGCTCGGAAAGTCGAGTAGCTGGTGGCCGGTTTCCATGTCCCATACCTTGATGTCGCTGTCGTAGCTTCCGCTGATGAGTCGGCCGCTGACGCTGTCAATGTACAGGCTTCGAACCAGGTCCAGGTGCGCCTTCATCTCGCGCACGCACTCGCCCGTATTGGCATCCCAGATTCGAATCACCTTGTCGTTGCCGGCAGACACGACAAATCGTCCATCCTCGGAGAATTGCGAACATGCAAGCCCCTTGGTGTGTCCCGAGAATTCCCGAATGTTCTTGCCCGTGTCAATGTTCCACAGCTTCACTTTGAAGTCTCCAGAGCAAGAGACAATGGTATTGCCACGCATTTGGACCGCATTGACCGGACCGGCATGGCCGCGCAGTTGACGAAGCAAAGCACCAGTGTTTCGGTCCCAGACGCAGATGCTGCTGTCCTTGCTGCAGGTGACGAGATGCTTCTTGTCGAAGGCGAGATCCAACACCGCAGCAGCGTGATGTCGAAAGCGTCGAATCGGCTTATACCCGGCTTTGACGTCGTACACGATGCAGGTGGCATCGGACGAGCCGGTGACGAGGATTTCATCATCGTACTGTAAGCACAAGATGGATGCCTGGTGATGCTCCGCAAACGAAACCGTGTTCGGCATCGACGCGGCCCGGGCATCGTTGTTCGATCCGACAGCGTAATGCATTTCCTTTCCGCCAGCATCTCGGAGGAGGTGACTGCCATTGACGACTTCCGGAGGTCCAATGACAAGCTTGCACTCCAACGTGTGCATATCCCAAATGCGAATAGTTTGATCACGGGATCCGGATACAATCTTGAATCTGGACGTGCCTTATTAGTAAGCAGGAAAAAGACGTTGGAATCTACCAAACCAAAAAAAAAAGGGGGAAATAGAGGAGAAAGAGGGAAAAAAGGGGGTTGGGGGTGTGGGAACCTACTCATCAAATTGAAGACAATAAATACTGTCCGTGTGTCCGTTCAAATACACGGGTTGAGCCCTGCCTTCCTTCCAGCGGCGACTCAATTGCATCGTGGCCTGATAAACCTTCTTCCAGTCAACACCAGGACAGATCTTGGGGATGCCCAGCCCCGTGTCGGGCTGTATGGGCTGGCTCGTGGCATATGTAACCGTAATCTCGCGCAGACACGACTCGCGCCAGATGTGCTGATTGATAATGACATCGTGCCAGCGCCGGGAAACACAGCTCGACCTGGCTAGCGCAGGTGCATCCAGATTGGCCAATACGTGGATGGCCAGTTCCGTAGGAAGCAAGGAAATAAAATCTACGCGGCTGATATTCGGGTCCTGCTCAAAGATGCTGTCGCATCTTGCACTTTCCAGATCAATGGATGAAGAACGGGTCACTGCGATGCCAATCCCGCTTTCTCCATCATTCCCAACTTCGCTCGACGCAGCGGCCAGCCAACGCTGCCTAGCATAGAACTCGTTCTGCATCGCCGCGGATGCTTTTGCGGCAGCTCCGGTATGCTGTGGGATCACCGGCGGCTCGTCGCCTTGACCCGGCACGGGAAAATGCAGGTAGTGCGCCTCGTGATGCATGTCGTGGTTGTCGAAAATTGAGCACGTGTGATGAAAGCCGGTCGTCGCGTGTCGAGAGCGACCGCATGAGGCGTGGGAAGTCGTTGGTCTTTCATCCTGGCAGGTGGTTTGCTCTTGAATAGACTCTGCAGCCAGAGATGGTCTTCGGTGAACGAAGCCCTTGAATGACATGGATGCCCTTCGAATGATGCCCTTGATACTTCCATGAGGACGGCGATTTCCTTTGTTGCTATTTTGTCCGGCGTGGTGGTACTCCGAGTCGTCTTCGCATGTGTCGTCAACGGCCGTGTCTTGCATCTGTTGCGCCAGGCTGCGGTGGTCCTCGTGTCCAAACAGGGAGTGCTTCGACTTCTTCCACGGTAAGGACATGCTCAGACTTCGAAATCGCTGGTCGCGCGAGGCGGATCCGCATTGTGATTGAGAACCTCTTCTGCGCGAAGTGGGAGAAGTCTTTGCTGGATCATACTCATCGTCAAAAACCACACTGGAATGGGTCATGGCCCATTCCATTACCGGAATCGATTTGCGGGCCATTCGTGCGCTTTTCTCGTTCCGATATCGTTGATGGTCGTGAACCAAAGACAATTTGTAATACGAACTTGGCCAGAAAGGCGTTGGCTGGCGAAGGAACCAAGGCTGTTCTAATAAATCTGCAAAGAAATTGGTTTCATGTGGCGGAACCAGAGGCAAGTTTTGGACGCTACTTGCTATACATACCACGTCGGCAGAGAAGACAAAAAAAAAAGAAGGAAAAAAAAAAGCCCCCACTATGTCCTGCAATAAAAGAGGCCAAGAAACAGGCTGGTACAAGACCAGGAAGAAGCAACACCAAGGGCGACGAAGACCGCTTCAGCAGCAAGTGGGATATTTAAAATGAAGAAGAGAAAAAGGGTCAAGACAAAAAAGGGAGGCCTCTCTCTAAATTGGTTTGTGGCGTGTGCCAAAAGCTGCAAGCCTCGAGGCTAGCGGTTTGCGCGCAAGGCTTAAACGAAGATATTCATATATCGCGAGGATGGGTCTAGTCAGCGCCGAGCGCAGTAGACTTTGCGCGTGGCGGGAAAAAAAGTTCGTCAAGAGGATCGAGTCGGAAAGACACGTCGGAGCATTTAAGGCGGGAGAAGATGCGCCAGGTGGGCAGAAGACAAGTCCGGGCTCGAGGTGAAGGACTATGAAGACGGTCCGCTCGTGTCTATCCTGGTGCTCGCTTCCGTTCAAGTATCGTCTCGAAATAAGTCATACAAGGGCGTCGGGGCCGGGATATCGTGCTCGAGTGAAGCGAGGGGTTTTGCAGTCGTGGCCGCGGCGAGATGCTAATGGCGGTGAATCCGGTGATTTGTCTGGACTCTGCGCCGAATGGGACCGGAAATGGGGAGTTGGTGGGGAAAACAGACGAGAGCGAAAAAGAAAAGGAAAGAAAAAGAATGTCGTACACAAAAGGAGAAGAACAAAAGACAAACAGAAAAACTGGAATCAAAAAAGAATGAAAGCAGATGCCGCCTTGAAATGCAAGGCGTAAGACGAAGGGTGACAGACGAAGCAAAGAAAAAAAAAACACCAAAGTCAGAAAGGGGATGGAAAATGAATTGGTGTCGAAAGCGCATGTGGAGGGGTGGGTGTTTAATGTTATGACGCTTTTTTTTTTTTTTTTTTTTCGATTTACCAATCTCCGGGGGCGCGCAGCCAGCCAGCCACGCAGCAAGGCTACCGCCACCGACCCACTACTTTTTTCCACGGGCGCCCCATCTGGTGTTTTGGCGGTCACGGGCAACCCGTGCCCGCCTGTAGCCTCCAGGTGCCAGTGCTCCTGGCTGGTGGCTCGCAGCTGGCGACTTGCAGCTGACAGGCATGGTGGGGACCAGTGCTGAGTGGACCAGTGTCATTGAACTGCCACGTCCCCGGCAACCCCGACCGCCCACGCCGACCAGCTGGGACCAGCTGGGCGGGACGAGAACAAAGACCACATCGAACGTGGAAGGCACAGGGGGACTGGGAAGTGGGAAGTGGGAACTTGGGAAAGAACCTTGCGCAGCGGCCTTTGTCCAACTCTGATTTTCATGCCAGATTGCCTTTTCTCCCCTGCTTCGGATCTGTCTGCCGCGCTGTACTTTTTAGAAATTCGTTCAAAACAGCAATATTGCCCGTATCCGCAACAGTTCGCGGTCCTCATTCGTCAGGTTCCCTCCGTGTTCAATAGGATTGGCGAACCACGACGCGGCCCCCAGGCCCCAGCATTCCCGGGTATGCTGCCCACTTACCCAGAAGGAATGGCGACACCCTCGTACCTTCCATTTACATTTCCTTCACTTACCCATATTTGACCAACACCCGACTACATCGTGCCTGCCGGTTTAACCCGAGCCGTCTCCTTTGGCGCCGTGGCGTCCGAATAAACCTTTCCTCTTGGAAAGCACCCGGTCAGACCTTTTTTGATATCAACACGAACTCTCTTCTCGCCTAGAAAGCGATAGATGAACATATCGCCATGAAAGAAAAAGAAAAAGAAGAGGAGAAAAATGCCCAACCAACACCAACAAATCGCCATTCACACTACTCTTCTCTACTGCTTCTACGTCCTCCTTTTCGAGCACGTTTCCGGCCCCTTCGCCGCATTCTACACTTGCTACCTTTTTCCGGCCACCTACACCGCCTGGTCAGAGTAGTCATGGAGGAAGCAGGTTAAGATGATGTATTCGCGGAACAGACAGTCGGGAGACTTCTTACGCAGCAGATTCGCGATGCAGGCAATATGATTCCCGTCTTGAGCTGATTCCCCTTTGCAAGACATGTCTCGACGCGAAGACTCACAGCAGGGGTAAAACGCTGCGCATTACGGCTGGCGTGCACGGATGGTTTTATGACGAAAACGAAGACTGCAAAATAAAAAGGACAGCACTGGGGAAAGTTGCGACGAGCTGGGCTGTGGTTTGGAACAAGGGGAAACGCGGCCTCAGGCAAATGATCACTAAGGGAACTAAGTATTAGACCCAATTTTCTCAACAACCAAAACCCAACGCGCAAATTAAGCGCGTCGCCGAGGGACTCGGGATAGGAGGTCGGCAGACGAAGAGAAGAGGCGGGCGACATTCGCTCCTCCATTGAGGAGGGAGACTACCCTGCCCATGTTGCGAAAAAGAGAGGAGATAAGACGGGTAACTGGAAAATATTCGTATGTCAATTTTTCGAAAAGCCTTGTCCTCATCAGGTTCGTGACCCTCCGAGAGAAACACGTGCAGTACTGTTTCAATGTGTCTCTTGTTGGCCTCTGTCTGGTACGAGCTCAGAGCTGACGTGAAGTGACAAAGAAGACAATGCTACGCTGCTGGTGAGAGCATGGGAAAAGACCGGGATTGAGGCTGCAGTCCTGAATATTCCCTTGTGCCGAGCCGGTCACATTCCAGGACATCTCTTGAAGAGTAAATATGGACAAGTACCGAGATGTAGCCCTCTTCGGCATCCAGGGGATATGGAGACTGGGCTCGGATTGGAAGACATGGATGCGCCTGCCCCGTATCAGTGGGACACAAGTTTGCGGGGGGTAACGCAAGCAAGTGGGCACAGAATGGACATGGAATGGACACGGAATGCACAAGGAATCCCGCCAGGTGAGGCCATTCCTCAACGGGACGAGGCGGCTTCATCCGTACGAGTGCTAGGCCGAGCTGAGAGAAGGGTGGAGCACTTCGGCCGAGGCGGGACAAGAGGACGGACAGGCCAACAGAGCCAACAACGCCCATGCCTCGATGCGGGTTGTGTCTTTGGATTGACGCATATATTGACCTGAGAAGAAGCGGAAGCAGAAGGAGGAGGATGAGTAAAATGAGAAAAAGAGCAAATAGAAGAAGGGGAAGAGGAAGAAGAAGAAGAAAGCAGGTGAGTTAATCACAAAAACGCGCTGCTCAAGCGCGCCGGGTCGTTCTAACCCTCCCCTCCCCCCCCCCCCCCCAAAAAAAAAACCTGTGCTCATTTGCGCTAGCAGCGATGATCCCTCTTGCAACAAGTGGCTTTGGTCACGTAGAACCGCCGATTTTTTCCTCCCCTAAAACGCATTGGACCTGACCAAACCTGGTCTGACCTGGCCTAACCATTTAGCAGTGAGCTTGACCCGAAACTACCGTGGTTTGTATCGCTTCGTTCATCTATGATCGGCATTTTGCAATATCCACGCCACGCCGGGACGCGGAATGGCTGCGGTTCCCGAAACGCAGTTCCTGAGCGTGCTGTTGGCCGTCCGGCTTTGCTGGCGACGCTTAACTCGAAGTAGCCGTGGGTGTTGGCGTGCAAGGCAAGAAATCTTGAGTCTTGACGCAATCCTCACCTCTCTGATACGGCCGCTTCGGCATTGGGAAACATGTTGGAAAGATACGGTGGATGAAGAGGCGAAGTAGAAAAGAAGGGGGGGGGGAGATTCGTCATTGCTGGCTCGTACGTACAAGAAGAATGGCATGTCCAAGCTCGACGTATCGCGCTGGCGCTGCTCTTTCCATGGCTTTGGTTGATGAAGCGAGAAGCGAGACGAAAAACTGACTTGTGTTGATTGTTTCTTCAAAAGTCTTGTTGCCAGGGCTCGACATCCGCCTTCTCCCATCCTTTTTCTCCATTTACAGACATTGGTCATTCAGTTCATACACGATACACAATGCCTCTCCCCTCACTCTCCTCAAGCCTCAAGCTGGCTTCCCTGGCCCTCTTGACGGCCATCACACAAGCTGTTCCCCTCAATGACGGCGCAGAAACGAAGCTGCCCACAGATGATGCTTTTTACTCCCTGCCAGATGATCTCGCGGCCGCCCGACCCGGAGACATTCTGCGTCACAGAAAGCCGCCCGCCCCGATTGCGGCCTTTCGCGTCAGCCGACAGAACCTCAAAGACAGCCATCAGATTCTCTACCGCACGACGGATAACTTTGGAAACGCCACGGCCACGGTGCTGACGGTGCTGGTGCCCCATAATGCCGACTATGGCAAGATTGTCTCCCAGCAGTTGATCGAGGATGCCCCTTATGCCAACTGCGCGCCCTCGTACGCTCTGCAGCTCGGATCCAACGAGGGCGGCCTCTTTGGCACGATCCAAGAGCAGTCCGAGATCATCCTCATCGACGCCTTTCTCGCGGAGGGCTGGATCGTCATTGTGCCCGACTATGAGGGCCCGCGCGGCGAATTCCTCGCCAACTTACAGGCCGGCAATGCCGTGCTGGACGGCGTCCGCGCCGCGCTGGCATCGACATCCATCACGGGAATCAGCAAGAACGCCTCCGTCGCCCTGAACGGCTACTCTGGTGGAGCCGTCGCCGCGACCTTCGCCGCCGAACGGCAGCCGTCGTACGCGCCCGAGCTCAAGATTGCCGGCGCCGTCATTGGCGGCCCCGTCCCCAACCTGCTCAACTCCTTCATGGCCATGAACAAGGGTCCCTTTGCCGGGCTCATCCCCGCCGGCATCGGTGGCCTCTCTATCGCATACCCTGTCATCGAGAAGCTTATGCAGGACCAGCTCCGTGAGCGGTTCAAGGCCAAGTTCTACAAAGCCCGCAAGCAATGCCTCGGGACCACCATGCTCGAAAACGTCTTCACCGATTACATCAGCCAGGTCCAGGAACCCAGCACCTTCAGCACCGAGCCCGCCTTGTCGGTCCTCAACGCCAACTCGGCCGGTAAGCACGTGCCCACCATGCCGCTCTTCGTGCTCAAGTCCGTCCACGACGAAGTCTCCTTCGTGGCCGATACGGATGCCCTCGTCAAGTTCTACTGCGACGGCGGCACCCCGGTCGAGTACATTCGCGATTTTGCCTCTGAGCATGCCACCCTGGCTGTTACGAGCGCGACACTCGTGCTGCCATGGCTGAAGAAGGTGTTGAATGGACAGCAAGCTGTTCCGGAGGGTTGCTCGACGCTGTCGGTCCTTACGACGCTGCACGATCCGTCGACTGCTGGGTTGCCCAAGTTTTTTCTGGACGCACTCAAGGGTCTTTTGAGACGGCCGATTGGACCGGCCGGTGTCTTGAAGGGACATGAATGAGTTTTTTTTTTTTGCATCTAATTCTGGGGCTGTTTTCTACTCCTTCCACCCCATCCCTCCCTGGTTCCTTTTCTCTTTCCCTGTTCACTTTCCTTTTTTTTTCTCTTCTCTTCTTTGTTATTTTATTTTAATATACTGGAGTTGGACACTTTATGTTCCAAGAAGGCGTCGAAGGGCCAGTCTACGTCTATTAAGCTTTATACAGCCACTGAGATCTGTCCCTGAGATAGAAGAACAAAAACATACATCAGAAATTCTCTATATACTTTTCAAGTGCGGTTTTACAACCGTTTACCTGAGTGGAATAAGAATAATCTACGCATCTCTGTCCTTGACACTGTTGAGGCCAACTACTTGCTCGCGAGGTGCAACTCTGCGCTAAGCAATATATCGTATAAAGTGTGCGCACAGTGAGATGAACAACATATCGCATCTCACCCAGCTCGGCACTGCGCTAACACTGGTCTTCCTGAGTCTTGACCACCCCTCCAAATGCTTGCTGGCTGCGTTACACCCGTATTCGGGGGGGGGGGGGCGTGGGCTGGCTCTGTGGCTCCTGCGGGCGGCTGCTCTTGCCAGGACAACGTCTGGTATCTGGTCTGGTGAGATCGGGGACTTGCCAGGCATTTGTGGTCCATGATCCATCGTCCATGAAGAAGGCATCGGAACTCCCTCCGCCCCTGGTATGGTCCCCTTTTTTTTTTTCGAAGCCCTCAGCGTCCCACGGGATGCAGCTCGCTGCGCCACTTCACATATACATGGTTCGAGACGTGCAGACGCCGTCACACTGCTGCAAAAGAGCCAAATGCGCCCATGCTGCATCACGCCACCTTCGAGCTCGAAGCTCGAGAGGCCTTTCGGGGTGACCCTTGCGCCGGTTCCTTTGTCACATTCACATGAATGA
This sequence comes from Claviceps fusiformis PRL 1980, assembly GCA_000223055.1. NCBI lineage: Eukaryota > Fungi > Ascomycota > Sordariomycetes > Hypocreales > Clavicipitaceae > Claviceps > Claviceps fusiformis. Next base: position 55,857 of record AFRA01000068.1, read on the forward strand.
TTTTCCGAGGGTCCGAGCGTGTGAGGTTGATGGGTCACAAAAAAGAATAAGACGAAGACGATTTTGCAGCGGTGTCATTCCCTCATTTCCCCCCGCGCCGCGGGCGGGTACAAAAAGAAAACCTGTTACGTGGTGGTCGGCCGCGAAAATGCCAAGTCATGAATCATGAATCATGAATCATGGAGTACCGGGCCTCGTTGGTCCAAACTGGCGTTGCGGCCGTCGATCCGGGTCTGGAACTCGGGAGACCCAAGCACAGTGCGACGTCAATCGCCCGGCGGCTTTGCTCCGCCATGGATGGCATTCGCCAGAGCCGCATGGCGCCCGGGATGCCGAGTTCTAGACCCTTGCTTGGGGCTGGATGGGATGCGATGGATCATGCCATGATGGGGGGGGGGGGGGTCGGGGTCTCGGGCCAGAAGGTAGTCTTGATGGCGGATGCGATAAATAACGGATCATGCTGCCGGATAAAGGTGTTGAAAAAAAAATAGATAAACAGGAGAAGAAAAAAGAGATGAAAGAGAAGAAAAAAGAGAAAAAAATAAAAGAAAAAAAGAAAGGAAAAAAAGAAAGGAAAAAAGGACAGAAAAGATTAAAAATAAACCTCACTCCATGTAGACTGGCACATGCCCAGTCTCGCTGTCGCAGCTTCGCGCGCCATGGACTCCTCACCCGTCTCCGCACAGAATACGAATACAAATACAACTTTGCAACCTGCATCAACCTTGCCCGTCGCCGCGTCCAACCCGCAGCTCCGATCTTCCGTCGCGGACACGCTGCTGCCTGGACCCTGCGAGAAACAGGAAAGACAGGAAAAGCAGGAAAAGCAGGAAAAGCAGGTCCGGCTTGTGGTGCAGCAACTGTGCGAGATGGACAAGCAACTGCGGCTGTCCATCAAGACGCAGCAGCAGGCCATCAGGGAGATCGTGCTGTCGGGCAATTTACGAGACGACGGAGGCGAGACCGAGACGGGGCGTGGAATGGTCTCTGCTGGTGCGTGAGATGGGGGGATTATTGTACGAGGTGAGGAGGACGATATTTTCCTTTTGTTGCTTGTTCGTCCCCCTCTCCTTCTTCTTCTTCCCCTGAAATCGACGGTAAATCAATACTCATGCGCTCGCCGAAAAACAGATGGAATTGGTTGATGAAACCCAACGCAAACACGGAACGCCAGGCGGACCGCGTTTTGGCCATGGCTCATGGGGTATACATGTCCGCCAAGAACAAGACTGATGCTGGCACGCTTGGTCGGCCCTTGACAGGAGTGGTGAATCACAACAAGTCTGTACCTGGAGAATCGTCATGGTCATTGATGAGTCTGTCTGCACTTGTTACATGAGCGGATTTGAGCGGGCTACAGAGTGAACGACGGTCTGCGCGGCATGGGCTCACGAAGCCAAGATTGCATGTAGCGTCGGGAATTGTAGCAAGGAGGCACTGCTTCAAAGAACAACGTTTCGTATCATTAGCCTGCCTGCATGAAAAAGAGAGATCGATTTCCGTTTGGCGCTCGACCGCCGTCGTCGGATGTTTCATATTTGTTCGATATCCCGTGAAAACCACGACCTGTGCTCCGCATCAAGTTTGTAAATCAAGACTGCTCCGAACCCAGCCTCGCTGATCAAGACAAGACTTGCAAAACAAGGCGTCTGCAGACGTCCACATGGTCCTTGATATGTCCCAATGTATTCCAACCCTACGAATCGAATAGGGGCTATTTTCTCCGCCTCCCTCCCGCTGCCCAGGCAACTAGCTTCATAACCCAAGTCGTCTTCCGTCCCGTTCATTCCAAACGATTTGAATTCTCAATTGCACTCCAGCCCGAGTATCCGCGCGACATCTTGAAACGGTTCAGTCGATCGATGCTTGGCCCCCCTTTTGGGCGTCATGATGAGGTCAGTTTCGCTACCCCCTCGATCCGATTTTTTTTTTTTTTTTCCCTCCCAAGAGGAGGGGGGGGAGGGGGCTTTCTTACCGCCAACAGCATCATCCTCATGGCTGCGCCGCGTCACGATTGAGTCAAGAGGACATGGCTAACCAGTTGTTCCGTGAGTAAAGTTTCCTCTCTCCTTCATTATTCATCCCCCCTTTGGTTATTTTCTTTCCCTCCTCGTTTCGATATCGCAGTCATGCACGACGAAGAGCCGAACACGTTTCCCGCGCCCGATCCCGACGCCAGCGCCGACAAGTCCACGTCGACTACGCCGCCGAGTCAAACGCAGAATCCTAGGCGCAAACGGGGGCTCGGCATCGTGACCCCGCATGCCTGTACGGAGTGTCGGCGGAAGCGCGCAAAGGTGAGTCTGTCCCGGGGTTTCCTCGCGCATGGACTCCTTTGTCTTTTTTGTCCTTTTTGTCCCTGCTTTTTTCTGGCTCGACAACGAATGACTACACCAAAAACTCAGCTCGGAGTAATCGCATGTTGACGCCCTTGGTACCATTCGGATCAGTGTGATGGAAAAACTCCGTGCAATCGCTGCGAATCTCACTGCAAGACTGAGTGCGTTTACGAGGCGCCCTTGCGGCAGTCCAAGGAAGCGCTGCGCGAGGAACTCAGACAGCTACGGAGCCACGAGGACGCGACCAGCCATGTCATGGCGGCGCTGGGCCAGGCCGAGCTTTCCGAGCATGTCATGATGCGGCTCTGGAGCGGACACTCGGTCCAAGACGTATCGCACTGGCTGGGCGAACCCACCGGACGAGGTGGTGTGGCCGGCCACTCTCGGTCTTTTTCCCCGGCCCCGCCGCCGGGCCACCCCGGCTCATCTCCGTTCCTGGCTCCGGCCCTATCGCCCCACCTCTCCAAGCCATTCCCGGATTTCCGCGGCCGGCGCTCCGTCCTCTGGCCGTCCGACGAGTCCCCCGGCGAGCCCTCCGCCCGAGTTGGCATCTCCTGGACGCGCATCACCACCGACCCCGACCTCGTGGAGCATCTCCTGGCGCTCTATTTCTGCTGGGAGTACCCCACGTTTGCGTCCCTGAGCAGAGAGCACTACCTGCGTGATTTCCGCGACGGGACCAAGAATTACTGCTCTGCGCTGCTGACCAACGCGCTGCTGGCCTTGGCCTCGCGACTGTCAAGCCGGCCGGAGGTGCGGGCGGGTGGGGACCGACACGGACACAGACACGGACACGGACACGGACACGGACACGCTGCCGCGGTCCCGGCCGGGGAGCACTTCTTCAAGGAATGCCAGCGGCTGTACGAGGACGAGACGGACCATTGCTGCCTGACGACGGTGCAGGCGCTGGGCATCATGGCCATCCGGGAAGCGAGCTGCGGGCACGTGTCTGCGAGCGATTACTTGGCTGGGCAGTGCATGCGTCTTGCGCTGGAGATGGGACTGAACCAGGTGCGCAGTCTGGATGCGGAGGATGAGGAGGATTTGCAGCATCGAACGGTGAAGCTGGCCACCTTTTGGGGTGCGTTTGCACTTAACAAGTTGGTTTTCTTTCTTCTTTATTCCTCTCCCTCTTTTTTTTTTTTTCTTTTTTTTTCTTTTTTTTTCTTTTCCTTTTCCTTTTCCTTTTTTTCTTCTTTCTTTTATTTTTTTCTTCTTCTTTTTCTTCTTCTTTTTCTTCTTTTTCTTTCTTTATTCTTTCTTCTTTTACTCTACGTCCTGTACCTAAACTACCTCATTATCGTCCCCTTTTCAATCCATCATGCCAATCCCACAAACCAGCAGCGTGCTAACAAACCGGTCGTCCTAGCGCTCTATCTTTCGCAGGCTCCTTGCCAAGGACCTCCTCGATGCCGTCCCTACCGATCAATCTTCCCACGATAGAAGCCCTGGAGGCGCATCCATGGATTCCATATACCGATGACGGTCCGTCTTTCTCTCTCTCTCTTTATTTTTTTTTCTTTCTTCCTTTCTTCTTCCTTTCTTCTTCCTTTCTTCTTCCTCTTCTTGTTTCTTGTACATGTATATGCAAATACATACAACAACATCCATCACAAACCTACCAACTAACACCCCCCAGACATACCCCTCCAATTGCCCTACCAACAAGCCTCAAACGAACGATCAGTCTTTACCCTCTTTTGCCAGCTCAGCGCGCTGTCTCACCAGTCCTTGTACCTCATCCAGAACCCCGGCCAGCAACTTACTGCGCAGAATCTGCTGCGCCATTACACAAAGTACCTGCTCTGGTACGACGAGTTGCCCGAGGCGTTGCGTCTGGGCCAGAACTTTACGCCCTATGTGCTGTTTGCCCAGTTAGTGTGCTTTTTTTCTTGTTTTTCTTCTCTTTTCCTTCCTTCTTTCTTTTCCTTCCTTCTTTCTTTTCCTTCCTTCTTTCTTTTCCTTCCTTCTTTCTTTTCCAAACACTCATGCATCACTAGCATGTACTACCACTCTTCCATCGTCATGCTCTTCTGGCCCGTCGCAGACTACGCCATCATCGGCACGGCGCTATCCCCCAAGCACATCTGCACCGAGGCCGCCGATGCCATCCTCGCCCTCCTCAGATCCTACGCCAGGATCTACACCCTGGGCAGAACGCCCTCCTTCACGCCGTACCTGGCCCTGACCGCCGCGGTCGTGCACCTCGCCGCCCTGACCGACTTCAGCTACGAACGGCGCACGGAGCCGAGCGGCGGAAACAGGAGCTCGACATCGGCATGGCCCCGAGAAGCGCCCAGCCGCAACAGCGCCGTGTTGAATGCCCTGAGGGCAGATGTGGCCGCCCTGGAGGACATGACGCAGAGCCACCACCTGGCGCGGAAAGCCCTGAGCATACTCGGCGTGCTTTTCCAGAAATGGGGCATCGAGATCGAGACCAGGGCGGGGGAGATTTCGCTGCAGGACTGCATAGACATATGCTGGCCGTTTAATCGGACGCGCCTGCAGGGGCCGCCGCTCGGGTTCAGCGCCGAGCATCTCGACCGGGAGATGGAAGAGGGGGGGTGGCCGGAGGGACGGATCCGGACGACGGAGAAGACGGTGGAGAGCGTGCAGCACCCGTTGTTCGTGCCGTTGTTGGAGTTGAGGAGGCGGACCGGGTTGACGGAGGGGGCTCTTGGCCGGGGCGGGTTCGGTCATCTTGGCTGATTGTGATTTGTAGCCCACGACGGCTTTTCGCGCGTCGAGTCCCTTTATCCAAAGTTGGAACTCACTCATTGGAGATGCAACACCCACTTAGACGACTCTAAACATGTACATGCGTGTTCGAAGAGGTGTGACACGACCCATAAAATACGAGATAATCTGGTGAAACTCGTTCCTCTCGGACTGCCCATCCTGGAGGTCGTCCATCGTCCTTGTCTCGGAGGCCCAATGGCTGCATGTGTCGGCTTCAGATTCAGCACCCCTCTTCGATGTACTCGACTTGGGCTCTACTATCTCAACAAGACGCATAGTTGGGCGCTCGCATTGCCCTGGCATCGCCCAAGTCCATTACTTCGGGACCGCTGACACACAACGTGAGCATTTTCCCGGTTTCCCCTTGACTCGTGGCCCATCCATGCCAGTGCTTGGCATCTATTCGGGAAACGTTGAGTAAGAGCCGGCCAATCATGGTTTCCGTTCACAACCAAGGAAGCTTGAGCGGAACAAATATCGAAATTGGTCGACGTCCCGACCGTCGATTTGGGGGACTCTTTCTGGCGTCCCATGTGCCCGTTTAGATACCACTCACATGACCGAGTGTACTCTTGACTTCATCCTTGCCATGTCCAGCAGCGTATCACAATGGGCTCCATACCAAAAGACATTTTCTCCTATTAGGTGATTTGTATATCTGTCATATCACCACGTCCCTCGTTTCTGTATGCCCAAGACTCCATTCTCGACCAAGACCAACATGCACCAGATTAGACTGGACCCTTTCTAAGAGCCTCCCACGCTGAACCCAGGACACTTGAGCACCGATGGCTTGCATTTGGCACGAGGCGCCGGACAGGCGTCCCTGGGCACGGCAGCAATGGCCTGCGGCTCGACCTTGCGCAAGAATCCATGCTCAATCGCGTCTGACACATTGCCTTGGATCAAATACTGAATACCCAATCCTGGTTGCTCGAACCACGGAGCTATACATCCTGCCGTGACGAACAGCTCCTTCATGACCATGTACACATTATAGTTGAATGGGGGACTGTAAGCCTGGGTCAGAAACCTGATTGTCGAAAAGTGAGAGAAGAAAGAAAGAGAAGGAAGGAAAAAGAAAAAAAGAAAAAAAAAGAAAAAAGGCACTCAAAGGCCAGGGTTGGGGTACGAACCTGCCTTTCCCGGTCACCAAGTTTCGTGGCGGGATTGATCTCGTCTCGTATGGCATCCCCGCCGGGGACAAGTACGAGCCCCCCTCGCCGCCGAAGCGGTCAATCAGCGTGCCGGGACAAAGAACGGCTTCCTGCTTAATGGCATGCTGGTTTGCGTCGAGCTGGAAGCCGTCCTGGGGGGGATACTCGAACCGGCCCGTCTGGTTCGTCCATTTTTTGAGCCACTTTGAAGGACACAGTCCGCCGAGCCGGTGCCAGGTTCTGGTGAGGGAGTTGATGACGGACGATGTCTTGACGTCAATAGGGCCAAGCCTTGAGTCGCCGCAGAGCTCTTCCGTCGGCGGACTATCCGGTGTGGTTCCTGTGCAGTCGCATTGTGCTGCCGGAGTAGGGAGGGAGGCTGCGCGGGCGGTCAACGCCCACAGGCTGAGGTGGATTACCAGGACCGGGAGCTTCATGATGTTGGGAAGAGGGGATTACGGTAATGATGGGTATGTAGGGCTGGGATAGGGGGTGGGGGACGGCGGCCTAGTCTGTTGATGTTCATTGCGAGCGGAAGTGGCATTTATATATACGTATAAATACCTAGGTATGCTTACACATCTACACAGTAAGTATACAGATATATCAACACATGAAGTATGGTACTTGCCTCTGCAACCTACGCACGACGGCTCGTATTAAGATATCTCTCTGGTCTTGGCGAGATGGGCCCTGGCTTGCTCTTGTCTCCAACCCCTTTCCCCAATTCCCAAAAAGGGTAGGTGCGGGTTTTGACGTGGTGCTACACAAGAGAAAGGAGGGTTTTGTGTCAGGCTATTCATGCCACGGCCGGTCATCGGGATAGATAGGATGAAAGTGATTCACAAAGACGGGCTCGCTTTGTTGAGCAAACCGCTTGTTGGGACGAGGAGAGTCATGAAAATGATGCAGGCTTGGCAGTAGGAGTTTGGCATGTGTCGTACGTACACATACAGACAGACATAAATGTATGTACATGGTACATTTACGTGTATGAATGCCATCCCCTCCTGAAGTCCATGTCAGTCCAGATTTGCAGTCTCAAAGGCCGATTGACTTTGGACGGTGCGCGGGTCCAGCCGCGCGAAGCATTCCAGATATATTGATGGTCAGGGGGCAGGACAGGACATGCCGCTTTCTTTGCTTTTTTCTTCTTTGTTTCAGTCCCCCTTTTTGGATCTTGGATTCCAAGCGAGCCACCCAGCAGTATTTGCAACCAGCGTCGCCGTTCTTCACTCTCTTCGTCTCGGTCGGGACTACAAGCCCGTCTGCGACTCTCGTGAGTCGTCAACATGCCGGGATTTTGCTCGACGAGGAGTTTCCATTGGCCCTTTTCGGTCCACGTCGTGAGTTGGGATCCCAGTCTTGTACGAGTCCTGACTCCTCAGACTTCTCGAGCGGAGCGCGGTTGCCTCGCCGTGGCAATCTGCATTGCCTCGGAAGGTCTCAGAGGAGCATTGGCAACGCTATGGCATCGGAGACCACCTTAGCCTTTCCGCTAGCGATGCGACCTTGTTCTCAGAGCATGTCTGGCACGGGACTGTGAAGAGGTTACAGCATAATGTCACAATCTTGGCAGCGACTCTCTCCAGGGTAGGGTGGGTTTCTTTTTTCTTTTCTTTTTTTTTTTTTTGTCAGGGATGAAATGCCCCGCACGCCACGCATGCATGCGGCAGAATCACTCATCAGCGGAAACAGTCTTGACCCCGGTTGTGCACGTGCCCCGGCCGTCATCATTGGTCAATATCTTGCCCCGCGACGGAGAGGGGCAAAGAGGGGCAAGCAGACGAAGAGAAAAAAAAAAAATAGAATAAAAAATAAACGCAAACTGGTTCGTCGCTGGTTTCGGCTGTCTCGTCGCCACCGCCGACTTCCTTTCAAGGCCTTCATTTGAAGTCCTCCTCCCACTTGTTCCCTTTCCACTCGCACTCAAGCCGATCGTCCGGTTCTTTACGTAGAGACCGTTCGACCGACCTCCCTCTTGACCAAACATCACAACTGCGTCAAACCATCGACATTCGACATTCGACATCGACATCGACCATGGCCGACGGATTGCCCCACGTCGGGCGAAAGCCCGCTACCGTCCTGTCCGCCACGGAGCTGATTGGAAACACGCCGCTCGTTCGACTCAACAAGGTGCCGCAGTCGCTGGGCATCGAGTGCGAGGTGTACGCCAAGACGGAGTTCTTCAATGCCGGTGGCAGCGTCAAGGACAGAATTGCCCTGCGCATGGTTGAGGAGGCCGAGAAGAGCGGCAGGATAAAGCCTGGTGATACTCTGATTGAGCCCACCAGCGGCAATACGTATGTTTGTGGACGTTGATTTGGGATATCAAAAACGAAAAAAAAAAAGATAAGAAGAAAGAAGGAAAAAAAAGAAAAAAGAAAAAGAAAAAAAAAAAATTCTCGACGAAATTCACTGACAATTCCCTCGTTTCCTAGTGGTATCGGCTTGGCCCTCATCGGCGCCATCAAGGGCTACAAGACAATCATCACCATGCCCGAAAAAATGTCGGCCGAGAAAGTGTCAGTCCTTCGAGCCCTCGGCGCCACCATCATACGTACACCCACCCAGGCTGCCTGGGATGCGCCTGAATCACACATCGGCGTCGCTCGTCGCCTCGAAAAGGAGATGCCCAACGCCCACATTCTCGACCAGTACGGCAACCTCGACAATCCGCTCGCTCACGAGTACGGCACCGCCGAGGAGATCTGGGAGCAAACCGGTGGCAAGATCACGGCTGTCGTCGCCGGCGCCGGCACCGGAGGCACCATCACCGGCATCGCCCGTGGCTTGAAGAAGCACAACAAGGAGATCAAGGTCATTGCCGCGGATCCCCACGGCAGTATTCTGGCCTTGCCAGAGACGCTCAACCAGGAGCACCTGAACGAGTCGTACAAGGTGGAGGGCATCGGCTACGACTTCATTCCCGATGTGCTCGATCGCGAGATTGTCGACAAGTGGTACAAGACGGATGACCAGGACTCCTTTGTCCTGGCGAGACGCCTGATCGCCGAAGAAGGTCTCTTGGTAGGCGGCAGTTGTGGGTCTGCCATGTCTGCCATGGTCAAGGCCGTCAAGGATTTGGGTCTCAAGAAGGGCGATGTCGTGGTCGTTGTCCTGCCCGATAGCATTCGTAGCTATCTCTCCAAGTTTGCCGACGACGATTGGCTCGCGGCCAATGGCCTCCTCGCCGTCAACGGCGTCGAAACATCCGTCTCCGCCAAGACGGCCGCGGATGCCACGGACCCCTACGCCGGCGCCACGATTGCCGCCCTCCGCCTCAAGCCCGTCACCTCGGTCGCCGACACGGCCTCCTGCTCCGAGGCCATCGAGACCATGCGCGACAAGGGCTTCGACCAACTCCCCGTGCTGTCCGCCTCCTCCAAGCTGGTCGGTCTCGTCACCCTCGGCAACCTCCTCGCGTACATTTCCCGCGGTCGCGCCACGCCCCATAGCCCCGTCAAGGACGTCATGTTCCACTTTGGTCGGCTCGACGAGATCGTCACGGACCCTCGCCAGAGCGCTGCCGCCGGCCAACCCGCCAGCACCAAGAGGAAGTTTGTCGAAATCACGCTCGACACGCCCCTCTCCACGCTCAGCAAGTTTCTCGAGTGGAACAGCGCGGCCGTTGTCACGGAGCGCTGCGCCGACAAGAAGGCCTTGTCGAAGCCGATTGCGGTGGTGACCAAGGTGGACTTGCTGACCTGGATGGTGAGCAAGAAATGAGGCTTCAATTTTTTTTCCTTTATCTTTTCGTTTTCTTAGTGATGAACAAATTATTGTCGTCTTATTTCACGATAAAAAACATGGCCACGATCATCTCACGTCCCCCCCCCCTTCCTTCCTCTCTCTCT